>JANHGC010000001.1:1206406-1228291 GCA_027560395.1 Boaedon fuliginosus | reverse complement strand
GCCTCACTGATTCCGCCAGGGGTCGAGATGTACAACTGGGTATCATCAGCGTACTGGTGATACCCTACCCCATGGCGACGGATGAAAAAATCTCTTTTTTTTTGCTGTAACTGACATTATACAGGTAGTCCTTAACTTATTACCACAATAGAGCCTAAAATTTATGTTGCTAAATGAGAAATGTGTTAAGTTTTTGCCCCGTTTTATGACTTTTCTTGCCACTTTTGTTAAGTGAATCATACAGTTGTTAAATTAGTAACTCGGTTGTTAAGTGAAACTGCCTTCTTCCCCATTGACTTTGCTTGTCAGAAGGTCACAAAAGGGGAATCACATGACCCCAGGACACCGCAACCGTCATAAATGTGAGCCAGCTGTCAAGCATCCGAATGTAAATCATGTGACCCTGGGGATGCTGCAAGGGTCATATGTGTGGGAAATGGTCGTAAGTCACTTTTTTTCAGTGCCGTTGTAAGTTGAGGACTATCGGTAATCACTTATCTTTTTGCTCAGTTGTCAGTTATCTGTGAAATAGAAATATCAGGTGCCTTTGCCCAAGTCATTATGCAACTCAGCAACTCTCAGACTGAGAGTTTCATGTACAGTATATATTTGTACACTAGTACCTCAGGTGAATATTTTGGTTCACATCTCCAGTGTGTGACTCATGAAGTGCAAAGAATAACTGACCACTTAGCAGCCCGCTATTTTTCAGGTAGCAATGCTGAGTGAGCAGCACAGGGACTCAGCAGTTAAGCTGCTGGGCTTGTGGGCTGGAAAGCCAGCAGCCCAAGTTTGAGACCCAAGCATTATGAGACAGGGTGAGCTGAACTCCCATCCTGGCCTCAGCTCCTGCCAACTCAGCAGTTTGAAAGCATGCAGATGCAAGTAGGTAAATAGGTACCACTCTGGTGGGAAAATAATAGTACTCCATGACGTCATGCTGGCCACATGACCGCAGAAATATCTTCGGAGGTTCAATGGCTTTGAAACAGAGATGAGCACCACCCCCTATAATCAACAATGACTAGCCAAGTAAAATCCGCAGGGTCTCCTTTATCTTTACTTTATGACAAGCAGGCTTCCCGATTCTAATAAAAAACAGACCCCCAAGGGCACATGAATTTGCAAAGTCTTGGTTTAAAAGAGCCTGTAAACACTTGGAGAAACTGTGGCCCTCTTGGGATAGTTAAATTACAACTTTGATTATCCCTTATCACTTGCTAGTCTGATTGGGGCCATGATGATTGCATTGTAGCAACACTTGATGGGTTATTAGGTCCCCACCATTAGAGATAAGACCAAAGGTCTTATCTTTCACTTCCCCTATGCTCTTTTGGGTGAGTTTTCACCATTCCAATTTCCAACAAGGAAGGAAATGAAGTCTGGGTTTGCTAACGGCATTAGCTAAAGAGCGTGTCCAACTTGAAGCTGGCAGTGGTTTTGCATTTTGCCCAGAAGACACATCACAAAAATCTGCAGTTGCTTTTTTTTTTAAATGAGGATTAAATCCAGTCAACTTCTTTTCTGTTGTCCCTTAGCCGTAGTCAGTAACAAAGAGTGTCTGAACAGTAACTGCACCCATTTGTTGTCTCAATTCTCATGCTTTCTTTTCTTTTTGCTATAGTTTTTCCTAATATTGGATTTAGAATGGAACTGGGAACCATCTTAACCTATTATTGGTCAAAGGCTTGTGTGATCAGCTTTGCTTAAACTGAAGCAACACCTACAATCCCTTAGATTTTGATATACATGCTTAAGCAACTGTTGCTTTCTCCTTCCACTCAGTCTTGGCTGAAAGCACTATTGGAACCAGTCCCTGATACTTACTGGCTATGCTGGCAGAAAGTGTGTATGGGAGGAGGGAGAATTTTATACCAAGGCAATCAAAGAACCTGAAGCTCTTGGAACAAACAAAACAGCCACCTTGTGTTCCCTTTGTTGGGGGAAGAAAGGCAGGGTATAAATTGAATAAAATAAATAATCTTAGAACAAAACCAGGGTGGTTTTTTCTCTCTCTGAGATTAAGACAAACTTTTGGAACATGGCTGCAGTTTCAGGTTTGATTCAGGACAAATTTTTGATATTGAAATGTTTTAAACTCAGTGTTTTACACAACCCTATGAGAGGAAAGGATTAGAGATGCTGGAGGAATATTTGTGAATGGGACAAATACTGTAGGAACTTGGTTTTCCAATAATTTTTGTCCTCCAAATATATTGATGCATTAATTCTTGAATCACTTACCTGAACCCCCTGCCCTCCTCAGCAAATAGATTTCTACATTTTGAAATGTATATGGGAATAATCTAAAATATACTTAGAACTATGACATAAGAAATTTGGGTTTACAAGGTCCTTAAGGCCAGCACTGTTTGAAAGGAAGATTCACTCATGTAGAAAATAAGCAGACGTTAATCAGAAAATTCTCTTCTATCCTCTCTGTCTTGAACTGGAATTATACATTTTTAACAACACATATATTAATTAGTGTTTTGTTAGAACCAATACTGATTTGTTCCTAGGCACAGTAATTATGTTGCAAGTATATAATTATCACTGTCACATTTTTTTCTTCCTGGCCTTGCTCCTCTCTGCTATTCACTCCCACCAACAAAATGTGTGTGCTCAATGCCTTCTAATTTAGGATTACATATTAGGCGTCGGATGAATGCAATTCCAGAATGTAATTCCAATCATAAATCATAAATATGCCAGACTTCTAGATGCAACAGACCATTTTTCCTGCAGCAAATTCTGTCATTCTGTTCATTTGGAAATTCACATTTTGACAGAAAGTATTGGTAAAATTATTATTTAACGGTGAATTTTTAAATAGGTTAATGAGCTAATGGATAGATAAGATAGGGATAATTGGCTAGAGTAGACTGAGAAGCCAAAGCCATATGAGATCTTAAAACTACTTTCATTGGAACAGCCATAATAATAGGACATTGCAAATTTGAATGGGCTTCTCCCCTCCTTCGCTTTACGAGGAAGGGGCCTGAATCATTTACCCACTTTACCTTCCTGACCCGGGCTCAGCCCCCTTTAATCTGACTGTTGCCTTGGTAGCAGCTCTCTCTCTTGTCCATCAAGGCCATTCCCCCTTCACAAATGGAGAATTACCCCATGGCAAGTGGCTGTACTTAACTGACCTTGGCTGAATTGGAGAAAAAAATAAGTGGGATGGGTGTTGGACTAATTAATACTTGGATACAGCAAAAACCCCAAGGCTATGAGCTAAACCAGGAAGGTAAAAGCAAAGCAGCATCCTGGAAGAAGGTAATGGCACTTGTATATTGACCCCCCCCCCCAAAAAAACCCTATGTGGACCTATTTGTGCAGTTTACCAGGCGTTGACTCAAATGTCTTTATATCAAGTTTTACCTTATTTTAAAGTGAATCAGTTTAAACTCTAAGCTGTACACAGCTCTAGAAATGAATCTGTAGAGTCTTCTCTACTCTGCTGCCTTGAAATGTTACATAGCCTAAGTCAGGTGGTGATTTGGTGTTCTGCAATGTAACTTTCTCAAGTTACTCCCATCCAGGGAGTATGGTGATTCTTCAACTGCTAATTGAGAGCAGTCAAAATTTCTGCTTGTGGGAAAAGGCAAGTGGCAAAATGTTCATTGCAGTATCAGGCAAAAGCTGAATTACATACGCATATCAGCCATCACGTTGCAACTACACAGACTGGACTTTGTGGCATAACCTCCTCTTGTTTATGTCGGTCATTCTGATGTGGTCCTGGGCTGCTGCCAACCTCTACGAAGGGGAGGGGGTCCATTTTGCTGGCAAGACAGTTGGATTTGGGGTAGATATCTACAGCTGGAACACTGAACACAGTTCTTATCTGGGCAAAATGAAGATCTCAGCATTTTAAGTTATATTAACTTATTCCTGAATAAAAACTAATTTAATGTGAGTAAGGGCCTAGCTTAAATAGGGAATAGAATGAGATGAAAAAACTACAGGCTGATAGAAGAGACTATATGACTTTCAATTGTGAATGAGAATGCCATATTCTGATTACTGTATTATTCTTTTAAATCAGGGTTTCCCAACCTTGGCTACTTTAAGATACAGTACACTGACTTCAACTCCCAGAATTCCCCAGCCAGCCGTGCTTTAGATTGTTGGCATGGAATCGTATTATTACTCCATTATGGTTTTTTTTAGTATAAAAATAAAAACGGAAAAAGATGGATTGCACCTTTCCTCCCCTGCCCCAAACATTCAAGGATGTTTGGATTTTAAAAGCAACCTTTTGTAAACAAACTTCCCTTAGCGATTGGAAGTGGCAGAGTCCACTTTGCTTCAACAGCTTCTTCCCCTTGGATTTTGGGTACCCAAATCCTTGATATCAGCAGAACTGCTGTGGATATATATTCATAATTGAGTTGTTGCATTGGATACCATGGCCTGCCAGTTGCCAAGCTGGGATGGTGGCTAATGCAGAGGTCTCCAAACTTGGCATCTTTAAGACTTGTGGACTTCAGCTCCCAGAATTTCTGAGGAATTTTGGGAGTTGAAGTCCACAAGTCTTAAAGTCGCCAAGTTTGGGGACCCCTGGAATAATGCTGCTTCCAGGCTGTGAGAGTGGCACTGCTGATCTCTTCCTCTTTGCTGTTCTTCTTCCGCAGCGTTGTAAGGACCGCCTAAACTCCCTAGCCATTTCAGTGATGAACCAGTGGCCTGGGGTGAAGCTCCGGGTGACAGAAGGTTGGGATGAAGATGGACACCACTCAGAGGAGTCCCTGCACTATGAAGGCCGTGCTGTTGACATCACCACCTCTGACCGGGACCGCAACAAGTATGGGATGCTCGCACGCCTGGCTGTGGAGGCTGGTTTTGACTGGGTTTACTATGAATCCAAGGCTCACATTCACTGTTCTGTTAAATCAGGTGAGGCACTATTTTGAGAACAGCATAAAATGCCACAGTGGAGATAATGGGGTCTCTCTGACACAAAGATAAGAAAGATAGAAGAATCTGATAGGTGGGTAGAATTTTGGGTTGAAGGAAAGGATGGTGCCTTATCACATTCCCCCCTTTTTTTGCCTTTGTCGCTGCATCAGCAATGCCAGTGTGATCCCACACATCTGCTGGGTAGGTTCCAAGGACTCTGTCTTCATAGCTGATGGCATTGAGGCTCCCAATAGAACTGATGGGAAGAAATTCCTTGATTCTGGACCAAGGACCATCCCCCTGAGTAATATGATAGGTGAGGTGGGGTAATTAACAAGAAATGCCATCCCATTTCTGTTTATGGTAAGGCAATATAGGATGTTGTAAGCCACCATTTCCTGTGAGAATTTAGACAATCTTTGTTCGGCATGGTTTCCCCTCAGGGTCTTCTCCACTGGGCCAGAGTAAGAACTCCCACCTAAGTTCAGGTGCTTATATTAATGCTGCAGGAAAGGTTGTTTTACAGAAGGTACTGCACTTATCTCATTACTCTCCACCAAGCAGCTAGTATTTTTTGTGTGTGTGGGATGAAAGACCAGAAGTATAGATTCTGTCCTTCAGAAGGCATCCCTGAACCATGGCCCAGTCCTAAGGCCTATGTTGTCTGTTGGGATTATGTGCTGTGGGGTTCCCCCTGGTGGCCAGAGTACCATGCTTTGACTGTGGCCTCTTGTTCCTGTCCTTTGACCATTAGCATGACCTGCGGGTGTCCCGGCCCTTTCCAGACCCACAGGCTCTGTCGCTGATGGGAACGAAGTGCCTTTGCCCGGGCTTGATCTTACAGTGCTTGGCCCAGCAGCCAAATCTCCATCAATTGACCGCAAGCATATCCAGAGTGAACGGCGCTGGAGAAAGAGACTGGCCCAGAGTGGAGCACAGCCCCTCCCTTCTGGTATTAGGATGGACAATGCTGCCTTGTAGACCACTGGATGGAGCTTTGCCAGCCAAGTGTCAAGAAACTTTGTCCAACAACTTCTCCCCCTTGGATTTTGGGTATCCAAAGCCTCGATATCAGCAGAACTGCTGTGGATATATTCATGAGTTGTTGCACTGGATACCGTGGCCTGTCTGTTGCCAAGCTGGGATCCTGGACTGCTGGTAGATCACTGCCAGGTGATTTCCCCAGATCATATATTTAAGATACTTCCTCTAAGCTCTGCGGGCAAAAATAGCAAAGCAATTTTGCTTTACCTTATTAATGCCATGCACACTGTTGGGATGCTCTGCCTCTTTTCTGGATGCTCACATTTCTAAATGGATGTTCCAACTTTACAGATTATTCAAAGACAGAAAAATTCTCATGATAGTGGACAACCGGAGGAGAAGAATTTTGCAGGGATAAAGAACTGGTCACTGAAGAGAGAATCCAGTTTCTGCTAGTAGTGAGAACCAGCACTTGAGAACAGACAATCTTAAAAGAGATCTCATCCAGGATTTCAGGCAGACAGAGGTTAGAAAATCTAGTGGGCAGTACAGATAGGATACCTTAGCCCTGAGCATTTTAGAAGGGTTGTATAGAAACTATAATGATAAGGAATGGGCTGAATGACAATTGGATTTTTGTGTTTAACCACAATTATGTGACTGGTAATGCTGTGTACCCTGATATTTGGCCTGATAACGGTTGCTAAACATCTGTATCAGTTCTGTAATCTGGCCTATCTGTCTGTCCATCTCTTCTCTTGCTTGGACTCTGTAAATATCTATGCAATATTGAAAAACAAAATTGAACAGTTTAATTCTTTTAACATTCTTTGCAGCACAACATGTGCTTGGTTCTGGTAACGAAACTTATTTTCCCAGTACAATGAACTTCTAGAAGAACCTTGGAAATTTTTCACATAGAAGAGTTGTTTCCAATTTAAGGTTAAATCAATCTACTTCCAAATGAATGTCAATTTATTACAGGCAAATATATATATTTGATTTCTCATCCATGGTTACTGTTATGAATAGCATTCATCAGCTCCTAGTATGCAGCTATCTGTAATGTCCCACCTGGAGAGCATTGGGATTCCCTGAATTACACATCTACACATCTACATATACTTCTCTGTTCCATCTATAGTCAAATAATTGCAGAATAGCCTTTTTCCGGTAGCAGCTATGTGCAGAATCCCAGTGAGATATACCAAGATTTATCTAAAAAAGGCAGATTGGTCTTGGCACACAGGAAATACAATCATGTTTAAATCTGAACAACAAAGTTATGCAGAAAAATTATGATTGAATTACACCTGCCATATGCTGCTCTTTTATGCAATCGTTTATTTCTGTGCAGTGACATATAGTAAATAGGAGAAATCAAAACATAAATCTCTCTGATCTCTTCTCTGAGAATGAAGAGGTGCTTGTAGAGAAAAAAGAGGTTCCTCTTTTACTCCAGGACTTGAAGATCTATGTCTGGAGTGCAACTGTTGCTAGCTAGGAAATAACATGGCTTGCTATCTTGTCTGCTCTTCTCTTATTCTCCCTCCTACAGCAATACAGACCTTTAAGAGACAAAGGCAAGTAACGATGTGTTTTGTTGTCCAAGTATTTGGAGAACAATAAGTTTATTGACCTTTCAAGTAAAGGATGGATTTCCTTATCTTGTCATTGGGTTCTATGGCCCAGAGAAGTGGTTCTTCACTCTTCTTCTTTTTTCCTTCACAAAAAAAAAATGCTTGGGGTGTATTTACACAGTGATGAATTTACAGAAGTGATGCAGGGTCATTGCCAAAGAGATCTGGTCTCAGCATATCAGTGATATCCTCTGACATGCAAGTTGTATTTGCTGAAATCCTCTCTTCCTTACAGCTGTTAAGATGAGAGCACTCTTGTTCCATTTTGAACCTGTTCCTGCCATAAGAACATTTTCCCAAAAATCTAATTGGGAGGAGTAGGAATAAAAGTTGCTCTCAAGTACTATGACCAAAGGACATGTCCTAAACTTCTTTGGGAAGTTTGAGAGCAATTAATTGATTATCATTTAAAAAAACAATTAATACAGATTAATACTATACTCATTATTTATTTATTTATTTATTAGATTTATACCCCGCCTCTCTTCACCCCAAAGGGGAACTCGATTAGCAGCATAGAAGTTAGAATGGGTGAAATGGATTGCAACCCGTCTCTTAAATTGTGCAAAAAAGGAGCTTCCCTCTTCTGCATAATTATTAATTGATTCTCCTTCGTACTGCGCCATCCAGGTAGAACTTTGGATGTGTCAGTCGTTCCAGATTGAGAAGCAAACCCAACCTTCATGCATTGCTTCAAAAAAAAATTTAACAGAAAATTTTAGTTTATTCAAAAAAGATTAAGATACAAAACACCAAAATATTAAAAAGAAAAGAAAAAAAACACACACAAAAATATTAACAAAAAAAGTGTCTTAAAGAAACTAACAGATATACACTTAACATCCTCCCTAGTTGAATACTGATTAGTATAATACAGCAATGCTGGTTTCCCACCCCTAGCATAACAGGCTAAAAGAATTTCAAACTGTTAAACTACTAAATCTACTTACAAATTGTTAGCTTGTCATTTATGAACTATATTAGTAACAAAATGGTTAACAGTAAAACCAATACCGGTAATATAAACTTATTATGTAAAAGTATAAGAAAAATGGAAATTGTAAACAGAATTAAGAAAAAACCAAAATTGAATTTCTAAAACCTCCTGTTAACAAGCTTTAATTGTGATTAATTCATAAAAAAATTACCATGGCTTCTGTCCCCAATCATCCCAAATATTAACCCCAATTGATCCTGGTTCAGATATCCACATTTGCTTCTTTATACCATCTTTTATCAATCACTGATCAATTAATACAATAAGTCAAGTCTCCAAAGCCAATCTATCTTCTCCGCAAAGAAACAGATAAAATTGTTCCTTAATTAGATGTATAAAGTCCATTTCCCACTCTCCATAAAACCCCTTTAAAAAAATATTTGCAACTCATCCACCCAGACAGAATTGTCTGCTGTTATATAGAAGCAGTGTTAAGCTTCCAGAAGGTGTGTGGAGTCGGCTCTATAATTTCAGAGTCTATGTTTCTTCCTGGCCAGGCTACAGCTGGAAAAACCACATTTCTTCTCGATGTTCTCCACCGTCGGAGTTATTTCTGTGTCTATATTTCTTCCTGATGAATCTGCTGCAGATGGCTTCAAAACTGTTTAATTGGATAACCATGGAGAAAGGCTTTCCCCTCTACCACAGCAGCAAGACATTTATTTATTTATGGGTCCCATTTATCCAATCTCTAGGGAGTCTGGAGACCACCTCCCACCCTACTCCATCTCCCATGAATTTTTATGCCTGCCTCTTTCTAATAACCAGACTGCCACTCTTTCTCTCTTTTTGTTGTTCAGAGCACTCAGCAGCAGCAAAGACTGGAGGTTGTTTTCCAGCCCGAGCCCTGGCAACTCTAGAGAGTGGGACCAAGATTCCATTGTGGGCACTGAAACCCGGGCAGAGGATCCAAGCCATGGATGCGCAAGGCCACCTTGTCTACAGTGAGTTCCTGGCCTTTCTGGATAAGGCAGTGTCACTACGGACCGCTTTCCACATCATTGAAACCCAGGAGCCACCCCGGCGCTTGGCTCTCACAGCAGCACACCTCCTTTTTGTGGGGGAGAATGCAACTGCACCCATGAAGACTATTTTTGCCAGCCTGGTCCAGCCAGGCCAATATGTGCTGGTAACTGAGGGGGGACGACTGCAGCCAGCCAGGATAGCGGCCGTCTCCTTACAGGTGGATGTCGGTGCCTATGCTCCCCTCACCAGCCATGGGACGCTGGTGGTGGATGAAGTGGTGGCTTCTTGTTTTGCTCTGGTGCAGGACCACCACTTGGCTCAGTGGGCTTTCGGGCCCTTGCGACTGTATCACCACTGGGCAGGGCATGACTGGACCCAGCCGGAAGGTGTACACTGGTACTCTGTCCTGCTTTACCACCTGGGCCAAATGTTCCTAGCTCCAGATAGCTTCCACCAGTTGGCCACAGGGCAGTTTGAGAGCTGACCGAAAGTCTTCCATTGCCGCTGAGATAGGGAGAAACCCAGTGGCCTCCACTGGTTTTTGGGAGGGACTGCCAAAACCCTAAAGGGTGGGGGAAAGGAGGTGGGACCTCTGGCTTCCCATCACCTACACCAAGCACAAGAGTGGAAGGAAGGTTTTGACTTTTGTTTCTGCCTTCTTTGTGCTGTTGGCTACAGAAGGGAGTGTCCAGCAATGGGGCCATATGCTGCTATTTTGGTTGAAGAGCCTCTTGATGCAAAAAAGGAGAGTGAGCCAGATGGAGATCCTCAAACCCAGGGTGAATGAATGAGGTGGCTGGGAAATTCTGCAACTCTAAATTGCAGATTGAGGAAGTCCTGCGTGACTGTATATGCAAGGAGGCTCCAAGGAGAGGCTGAGGGTGGGGTTGTGAGACTTCTCCCAAAGACACTTCCTTTTAGGAACTGTACGCCTCCTGGCACTGTTCCTTTGAGGCCAAAGCAGCTGCACAGGAGACTCCTGGATTCTCACCCTTGTGAGAAGAAGGATGGAAATGCTTATTTCCAGCTGAAAGTTCAACCTGGGAGCAATAAGCACAGGGAAGAAGAAGGGCACATCAGTTATGGTGAGGGAACAGGCAACAGAAGGAAGATGTACAGGATATCGTATTATCATCTTTGGATCAGTAGACTATTGGCCTGCAGTGATGAAAGCCTTCTCTTAGTCTTCTGCATTCACTAATGCAAACTAAAAGAATCACTCCACCTAAAAACGTGCACTGAAAGAAGGAAGAGTACAGGGTGGTATGAGGGATGGGGTGAGACCTCAGCCTGCTTTAAGAAGCCAACCCTAGCTGGATTCACCAAAAAGAGGTTATTGTAATATTATTATTTAATCATGTCACCTATGTTGGCTGGTCTTGAAAAATCACCCAAGGGGAACAAAATTAGAAGACAGAACTGGGAGGTTTTCTGCTCATGGAGGGACAGATTAAGAGTCAGGGAGAGGAAATGGATTGTTTGATTTTTCCCAAAGTCTTTTATTGCTTTTTGAAGGTACAGGACGACAGCTTAACTTCCTGTCTTCTTGGCATCCGAAACAGAGGGGTGCAAAGCAGAGGATCTGATATTTGAGCTTATGTAGGAAAAAAGGAACAGACCCAAAGCCATTTGCAGAGAAGAATTGCTAGTTCGCTCTGCCAATCCTTTTCTTCTTTGCATTAGTTTGATAAATATGGATCTTTCTTTGCCAAGGCAACGTGGAAAGCCACCTGTAGGACAAATGTATGCATTATGCAGCCATCATGTTTCTACAGAGTATGCCTGAGATCAACTCAACTCTGTTTGATGATCATTGACAAAATTATTGTTCTAGATGCACATATGCATTTTAAAAAAAACTAGTGAAGTGCTAGGTTTACATGCAGAAAAATAAAACTCGTCAGCTAATGCAATTTACTAGAAAATAGCTTTCAGCTGTACAGGAAAAGCATTAGTGGCTCAATCTCTCTCTCTCTCTCTCTGGATCAGGTTTGTGGTTAATGGATTTTTTGAGAAGTGGTAAGTTTTCAAGTACACCCAGCATTTCCCACATTAAGTTAAATCTATGTTGAAAATTGTCACATGTGAAAACCAGGTCCAGAGCTCCCAGTTTAAGCCTCTCCTTGACGATATTATACTGCAGTGACATCTTTACACCAGCCATTAGTCCTCCTCCACTTTCGATTCTGACAACTCACATTTTGCTTCCATGTAGCTATCAGCACAGCCCATTAACTAGCCACCAAGAATAAGTTTCTTTTTGCCCACAGAGGGACTCCTCATGCCTCTCCACCGTCATTCTCAAATCTGACCCCCCTCCCGCCCCCCTGGGTGGTAGTAGATGAAAAGGAATCTTTGCTCTTCACGTTGCATTTATTTATTTCCCTGCCATTTGCAAAATGCTCCAAATTCTCAGATTGGTAAAACTTTCTGCTAAAAGAGACCAAAGGGGGTCAGGGTGGAGGGTGGGGGTGGGGATTGGTTGGGGTAATTGTTTCTAACAAAAATATTTAAGAATTATTTCAGAAAAGCACAGGGTTTTTTTATGTGATCTTGGGCAGGGTGTGAGGGAAGTGTAAGCATTTGTCTTTTCACTGGATGTAAATTTCTCAAATGGATGAGAAGTCCAATAAATTTCTTGACTCACACTGGATGTCTTGTGAGTGTCTGTGACTAAAAAGACAGCATGGGCCTGGACGCACACATATCCAGCACAAAAGACAGGATCCAACTGGGCTGTGGGGTTGAAATGGGGAGAGGGAGAAGCAAAACCAGCCAGTTCTTAAATCTTAAACCAATCCATGCAGTAATTAAACTGTGGCTGATTTGTGCTTCTAGGATCCTGTAAGATCTTTATCTAAGATAACGGAGGCTGTATACTTATATGCATATCTACACATCAAAAGGCTGAGCAGCCTGCTCACTCCACTCCACCTCATTTTGAAAGAAAATTGTAACAACTACCAGGGGAATATGTGCTAATGTAGTATGTGCTGGGAGAAATGCCCCATGGTTTGGTTAAGAGGGCATCTTTTAAACAAGTACAAAGCATCATATCATACTAAGCTACAGTTTGAACCACGATGCATGGAATAATGCTTAGATTCAAATATGCTAAATCATAAACCATGGTTTACAAACCGGAACGGACGGGTTTGTACAAAACTAATTCATGGATTGGCATAATGTAGTAACCTGCCTTTACAATATTTTCAGATGAAATTTGTTGTATAGTTTATGGAAGTTCACTGTGGAATCAGCATGGGGAAAGAATAAATATTACCTAAACAGCACAGCTGTGATTTCATATGGCTTGTTCCCACTATTTCCTAATTGCCGCAAGAAATCCATTAGGGAGAAAATGACCAGATAACTATACAATTTCTTTTGATAAGTATGTTAGGCACCTTCAGTCTGGAAACAACTGAATTAGGTTCCCTTGGTGGGTTTCATACCCTTTGAATCAGCCATTAGTTGGGTTCATGAATTGCACTAAGCCATGGCTGGCTGAGAAATTCTGAGAGTTGAGTTCACTGGTCTTAAAGTTGCCAAGTTTGGAGACCCTGCACTAAACCAAGACCAAATCACATTTTGGCTCAGCACAGCAGCCCCCAGTGTCTCTCTTTCTTCCACTATCTTTTAATGCAGAATGGAATCTAGATCAGCCTAAAATCTTGCTAAGGCATCTTGATCAACATTAGCTTCCTAGCTTAGGTGTGACATTTCCATCCCTTTTTGTTGTCGTTGCAGCAACCTTCAGACCGATGAAGAGCTCTGAGCATCTTACAGAATTGCTGCTCGCTTTGGGACTTTTGGGTTCACCCTAATAAAGAAGTTGCCTTTGAGTGAATGTCTGCCGTTTTCTTTATGGCTCTGTTCAGCTGCCTTGGTTTTTACACAATCAGGCTGTTTTTGTATCCACCCAAGCTTACCTTCTTATAATCTCACAAGGACTTAAAATGTCTCCCATTCAGCAAACGAAATAATAATAATAATCTGATTTTTAGCAAGGGAGCAGCAGATTTGTTTCTAAAGTTATTTGTGTATGCCCATGGGGCGGAGGGAGACCAATAATCTTGCACATCTGGAGGGTCAGGTGAAGGCTGGCTGTACTGCTATTATAAAACTGCTCTTCCTAGAACTGCCGTAGCAGGAAGTCCATGTTGGAAATCCAAGAATACCACCTGGTGGCTAAAAAAGGAAAACAGTCCAGAAATGATTCCCAGGGTGCATTTTTATTGACACCCCCCCAACATTTCCAATTTATTCCAGTAGCTACTTGTTCCAAAGAGTGTTTCAGTCTTGTACTACCTACTCTAGCATCTTAAGAGGAAACTATATACCAAATTTGATATTGATACATTTAGCTGCTGGAGTAAACAATGGGGTTTTGTTTGTTTGCAGAAAGAATGGTGGCTACGGACCCTAATGCATTTGTAGTTTGGCCATAGACCATAGACAGGTTAGTGAAGTGAGCGCTAGGGTGAACAATGTCTATTCTTCTGATACTAAAGGTATAAATGCAGAATGGGTGTGGTCTTTAGTGAATAGATGGTTTATTCTCTGCCAATGCAACGTTTGTGTACAAAGGTTTCTAGAAAAACAAAACAAAACAGAAAAGCAATTCATTTTTCAGTTGTATGGATTATTCAGATAAATAGGACTATTGGGAATGGAGACAGGGGAGTGACTTCATGATAAAAAGCTGCAGTATTCCAAATCCATAATGTATCCATCAGCAGAAGTTAGAAGCTGTTTAATGACTTATCTAACTGAGTGGCAATTTAGGAAATTGCCTTATGCAAAGTCCAAATACTTGGGCAAAAGGTGTTTTTTTCATTGCTTGTTAAATGAATAAGGTAGTTTATTGATTCTGGGATTTTCTGCAGGCTCTGGTTTTGCAATTCTACTGATTCCTCCTCATAATGAACCTGTTCTTCCCTACTTAAGAGAAATAAAGTCCGGTAAAGAAAAATATCCTTTGTCACTAGTTGGAGACATGAAATAAACAATATTTTTGAATATTTGTCACAGCCTATACATTATTCATATTTATTAATTTTACTTATTAAATTTGTTTACTGCCCATGTTGCTATAAGGTGAGTCTAGGCAGCCAACAACCAGCATTTTGCATTTGGTCTGGTGGATGATCACTTGTGCAGGCCAAAATTATATATATATAAAAATATATAATATTTTTTTATTTTATAGTAAAATAAATGTTTTTTCTCCTGCATATTCAAAAATAGAGATTATATATATATCTATTTTTGAATGTGCAGGAGAAAAAACTTACTGCACCCACAAATATACAGAATTTCACCCATTAGAAAGAAACAGAACTTTACAGTGATTTATTTATTCAGAAGTAACAAGCTCGGCACTTTCCTTTTTCACTGTAGAGAGCAGAAAACAATCACAATTTGTTTTCTTTTGTGGCAAGAAGAGATTTGTCCACTTCTAGAAACAGGGAAGAGATAAGGAGTAACTTGGAGATGAAAGCCTGGAAGAGGTTGGATATAGTTGGCCTGGAGAAGAAATAGTTGTATCTATCTTTGAAAGGCTTCAAAAAAAGGTTGACCAAATTAGCTTTCTGCTCTTCCAAAAGATAGGAATTGGAACAATGGATCCACGTTAATATGAAGGTTTTCTACCAAATAATATGGAAAATGAATACCTTTGAAGGTAACATTCTTTTCTTCATCAACTTTTTTCTGTAGAGATGCTGGCTACTATCTCTCCAATGTGCTATAAGGATCGCTTTTGCAGTAGCCAAAGATGAAACTGGGCTACATTTATAACCATCTTTATTTTCCAGTTTTATATAAAAAAATTAAGCCTTGCTATTATTGCCATGTTTATTAATATTTTCATTCATTTTAGAATTCTTTTGAAACAAATTTGGAAACTCCAATTTCATTCAATACTTTGCTCAAAATATTGAATTTTGATAAACTGAGATGTTCCGGAGATACTGCTCACTTGTGAACTAGTATATGGTATGTTTCTGGTTAGCTTCATTGATGAATGATGACTTAAGAAGACTTTTGTTGACAGAATGCTATAAATTATTTTTAATGCACAGACATGTTTTTTTAAACTCAATGAATAAGTAATTAAACAAGGAGACTTGATTGGCAACAAGAAGAAACTTAGTGGAATGATGGGTTTGAGATAAAACAGGAGAGTGTCTAAGTTAAATTGGTGTACATAAATGAACAGCAAAAAACCTCTTCTAAATACAGAAGTCAAAGTATTGCCTCTGCCTTCTGACAGGGACTGCCAATTAATTTCTTTATCTTGGAAATATTCCATAAAGGGTCAGCAGAGGGTGCTACATATCAGCAGATACTTCCAAGAAAAATAACCGTAATTATACTGCTGGAGGATGCCTCCCTCCTCTTCCCACAAAGCTGGCTAAACCAAATGTTCCATTTTAGGAACATGCCTTCCCTGTGTGGAAATCAGGCATTTGGAACTGGTTTCAAAGACTCAGTCAAGAGAACTAGGATATTGAAAAATGATGCTTCAATATGGAGTGATTTTGCTTATGCCAACAAGGTAGATTGTCATAAGTATCATTCAAAAATAACAATCTAATACATTAGTAAGAGTGCAATTCTTAGGGCAGTGCTATTTGCCACATGCTCCCTGTTGTTAGCTGCTAGCCACAAACAGCTTCTGGAAAAGGATTCACAGCTAAGGAGAATGACATTCAGAGACATGATGGTGCACGATGAACTTAGCATTTAAGAAGCCTGTTCCTCCTCTGCTGGCAATTCCTCTGGGAATAAACATAAAGGAAGAAATTGATTCTTTATTAATTGTTCAGCCCAAAAGTTATATTTATATGAAGTTATATGAGCCACAGTGGCACAGTGGTTAGAGTGCAGTACTGCAGGCTACTTGTGCTGACTACTGGCCACCAGCAGTTCGACAGTTCAAATCTCACCAGGCTCAAGTTTGACTTAGCCTTCCATCCTTCCAAGGCAGGTAAAATGAGGACCCAAATTGTTGGGGGCAATAGGCTGACTCTGTAAACCGCTTAGAGAGGGCTGTAAAGCACTGTGAAGTGGTAAATAATTCTAAGTGCTATAGCTATTGCTATCTTAATCCCATGTTTTGCATTCTTTAAATTACCCTAGAAAGCATGTCAGAGTATTGCTGGCCATGACATCCTGTACCCACACTGTGATTATGCTAAAAGCATATAGTGCAATCCTTGACAAGGCAGAGCCAATAAATCTGGGGGCAGAAATTATATATTAAAAGATCTAAAATATTTTTATTTCCATAAAATACATATTTCTATCATCTCCCTGTGACAATAAGGCTCAGAAACAATACTTAGGCTTTGTGACTTCTCTTTTTCTGCCACTGAAGAGTCTTTTTTCAAAGAAGCAAAACAGAATGAAGATGACCTTGGGTCCCATGGTAGACTGTCTAGTAAAGTTGGAGGAAGGATGGAGAAATGTTAAGGCACACAAATCTTTACAGTAAGGAAATAGTAGAATGGGGCCTGTTGCAAAAATGTGTGTTTGTTGAAAAATCTACAATTGCAGGGTGTACTGTAACAGTGGGCATCTGCCCACTTGGGGAAATGAAAGTGTGAGTATTCACTTTCTTTCCAGTAACATTAAAATGAATTGGATTAATGGCAATCAGAAAAAAGAGAGCCAGGAATGTACGAGTGCTGAATAGCTAGTTTTAAATTGAAAAGTCAGTGACTAGTGCTAAATAGGTAGGTTTGTTCACAGAAACAGAGAGTGAAAAACCTAAGAGAGGCTGTAGAGATCTTCTAGCCTAATTCCCTGCCCAGAGCCAAAATCCTCAGACCACTGCAAAGGGCTTTCTAAATTTTCCTTCAAAATCTCCAGCGATTTAACTATCACTCACAATTGGATATTTCTTTCTGTGAGTATGGCCCTGCTAAATCAGGAGAGTTTTCTGTTCCAGTGTATTAAGAGATGGCTATTTGACCTGGATTACTTGTAGATCTACTAGTTCAGTGACCTACATATGAGCTTCAGTTGTTGGCAGCAAAAGTGCCTAAATGCACCCCCTTCATCACCCAGGCTTACCGGCATGGTAGAGTTTGACCGGAAAGGTGTGCTGCATAAGGATCACCCATGAGGTTCACCCACAGATTACGAGAGTTCGCTAGGGTCAAAGGGAGCAAACAGGACAGGGAGCAAGCACATTTCGTGAGGTGAGGGAAAGTGCTTACGTGTAAACATTTTATGTATGCTTGTGATTGTATGTTTATGTGTCTTTTTAAATTCCTTTTGTACTAATGTGGTTTAATTTTATTGTGATTTTATATTTTGTGTTTTTATATGCTGTTAGCCATCTTGTGTTCCTGCTGTTGGGGGAAGAAAAGTGGGGTATAAATTTAATAAACTAATAAACTAAACTAAACTAAAACATTTGACATTTAACATTAAAAGTATCACAAAGTATCACAGAGCCGCAGTGGCGCAGTGGTTATAGTGAGAGTAGTGCAGGCTACTTCTGCTGACTGCCGGCTGACTGCAATTTGGCAGTTCAAATGTCACCAGGCTCAAAGTTGACTCAGCCTTCCATCCTCTGGGGTCAGTAAAATGAGGAGCCAAATTGTTGGGGCAATAGGCTGACACTGTAAACCGCTTAGAGAGGGCTGTAAAGCACTGTAAAGTGGTATGTAACTTTAAGTGCTTTTGCAATTGCTTAAGTACCATTATCTTCTTTCCTCACAGGTCAACTGTGGTGCTATCAACCACATTATTCAGCAAAGTCATCATTTTCCTTTTTTCTACCGGATGACCCCAAAACAAGAACCTCCTTGCTCAGCGATTGTCCAGCTGCTCTGGCATTTCCGATGGACGTGGATCGGCCTCTTTTCTCAGGACAATGAAAGAGGAGAAAATTTTAAAAGAAGCTTGGAAACTCTAGCTGTAAAAAAACGGATTTGCATTGCCCTCTCAGAAACCATCCCAGCAGCGAATCTGAATATACATACTGGAGATTTTTTTGTGCAAGAACAAAAAAAAATATTTCTACTCCTTATTAATATCCACATAAAAATTATAGTCTGTCAACTAGATTTTCATGCCACAGCAATGCTACTAACAGTCATAATTGTTAATGAAAAGAAGAATATATTCATCGAGGGAAAAGTGTGGATTGTAACAACTTTGTCCTCTTTAAGCATAAGAATGTTTTCCAACAAACTTGATCTCCAGCATAAGCATGTTTTGTTTTCCTTCTTCATCCAGACAAACAGGGGACAATATTATAACTTTAATTCATATTCCTCTACTGAGAAACAGATTGTAAAGGAAGCATTTCAGTGTTCCTATTCAAAGCCTGTGTTGTCCAAAAAGATTTGGGAAAGATGTACGGAAAAAGAGAGCAGGCTATTACCACCCCTTGATGGGCTTGATAGAATGATAATTGAGGATGGCTCCGGTATTTCCAGAGCAATCCATGCTGTAGCCTCAGTCCTCAATGCTGCCTCTTCCTCTCAACTGAGTAAGAGGAGGGTGCTGGTTGGAGACCATCAATCACTCCAGATTGTACAGCCATGGCAGGTGAGACTTCTCCTTTGAGGTTCCACTGGTGCTCCCCTTTCACTTTCTACATATTAAATTGGATGTAGGGAGGGATGTGATATTCCAAACAGCAGTTGCCCAGTTTGTCGTATTTGTAAGTGAGTGAGAGAAATTATAATTCTTCCAAATTGAAACCGCCTGTGCTAGTTTGGGATGCTGTAATGGCAGATATATCCATGGTGACAAAGTACTGTACTTTCCCCCCATTTGCAAATTAAATAAGCTTCAGGATCCTCCAGCAATCCTCAAATCAGGTTCTGTTAGATAGCTAAAAGAAAGATCTATTCCCCCACAGGATTCAATTGATTTGCAATTTGTTAAGAGCAGTTCATTACACACATATATATGAAAATAAGAATAAGAATTTCCAACCTAAGCATTTTAAATATTTTTATTCTGCATCAGTTCAGTAAAGATTGAAACTTTCAGCATTATTTTAATTTTTCTTTAAATTATTGTGCTGAGCTATGATTTAACAAGTCAGTTTATTGATCCCTTCAATAAAATGAAAAGCATATCTGAAAAAATATTGTATTCCAGAGAAGGAGCAAAAGGAGCTTCCAAGAAAATCCCAAATCATCCTTTTCAAACCAAAATGCTGAGCTGAAATGTGTGAATTATTCTTATACATTTCCAGAATAATAGCCAGAAGAACATTGAAGAAAGGTTCAAGTGGGAACGTGTATGCTGCTTGTGTGCTTTTCTGTCTTTGCAGCTTCATCAGTTCATGAGAAACTTCCAGCTTCACAACATTTCCAATGATGGCATTTATTTGGATGAAAATGGAGTTCCTGCTGCTGACTTTAATATCATGCACTTGAGAATGTTTCCCCAAAGGTCTTATCCTGCAGTGAAAGTTGGGAGTGTAGAAAGAGAAACCACCTCTGAAGTCAAGGTCTCCATCAATCAGAGTGCCATCCAATGGCCAACATCATTTAACAAGGTAGCTGAAATAATGTCCAAATAAGGGAAACGAGAAACTCAGTAATTCATTAGATATCATGTAATTTTAAGATATTTTTCAATAGCTTGTCACAAACTGGAACCAGCTACACTACCAACTGCATTGAAGCCCTTAGTGTCTACATTATTACTACCCGCATCTTTAATAAATCACTAGAGATGTGCTATGTTCCTTCTTGCTTCAAATGCTCTACTATCATCCCAATGTTGAAGAAACCCTCCATTAAAGAACTGAATGACTTCAGACCAGTTGCTCTAACATCTGAAGTTATGAAAACCTTTGAAAGGCTAGTGCTGGCCCACCTGAAAACCATCATGGATCCACTATTAGACCCCAGTTTGCCTACCGAGCAAATAGATCAACAGATGATGCTGTTAATATGACTCTGCACTACATCCTACATCTTGAATCTCCAAAGACCTATTTATTTATTTATTTATTTACTTAGATTTATACCCCGCCTCATTTCCCCGGTGAAGGGGAACTCGAGGCGGCTAACAACAATAAAAATACAATAGTATACAATTAAAAACATTTTCTAAAGACAATCTCACAGCAACATTCATCCAAGGGGAAGGGTACATTAATTCCAGGCCTTCCGCCAGAGCCAGATCTTAACGGCTTTACGGAAGGCCAGTAAGGTGGGGGTGGTCCTGACCTCAGGTGGAAGTTGGTTCCAGAGGGTCGGTGCCACCACAGAGAAGGCTTTAGCACGGGGACCCGCCAGCCGACATAGTTTGACTGACGGGACCAGCAACAGACCAACTCTGTGGGACCTCACTGGGCACTGGGAGGCATATGGTAGCAGAATGCAGTCTTGAAGGTACCCTGCTCCTAAGCCATGTAGGGCTTTATAAGTTGTTACTAGCACCTTGAATTGCACCGGGAAGACCACTCGCAACCAATGCAGCTCGCGGAGGATTGGTGTTATACGGGTGCACCGGAGTACACCCTTGATCACTCGTGTGGCCGCATTCTGTACCAGTTGAAGTCTCCAAGTGCTCTTTATGGGCAGCCCCATGTAGAGTGCATTACAGTAGTCTAAACGCGAGGTGATGAGGGCATGAATAACCGTGAGAAAAGCCTCCCAGTCCAGGAAAGGGCGCAACTGGCGCAGCAGGCAAACCTGCACATAGGACCCCTTGGCCACAGCTGAAAGATGATGATCCAATTGCAGCTGTGAATCCAAGAGAACCCCCAAGTTGCGCACTCACTCTGAGGGAAGTAATTTGTCTTCCCCCAGCTTAAGAGATGGATAATCAACTGGACCATGGGCAATACTCACACCCACTCGGTCTTGTCAGGGTTGAGTCTGAACCTATTGGTCCCTATCCAGATCTTCACATCCTCCAGGCACATCACTTTGGCGGCATCAATAATTCGATCAGGGGCGGAGATGTATAACTGGGTATCATCAGCATACTGATGATACCCTATCCCATGTAGTCAGATGGTCTCACCCAGCAGTTTCATGTATATGTTAAAAAGGAGAGGGGAAAGGATCGAGCCCTGAGGAACCCTCAAGGCAGGGCCCTCGGACTCAATCTCTGTCCCCCCAACAACAATGACTGGGTATGACCCGAGAGGTAGGAGGAGAACCACCGCAAAATAGTGCCCCCCAGTCCCAACCCCTAAGTCGCCCCAGAAGGATGCCATGGTCAATGGTATCAAAAGCGCTGAGAGGTCAAGTAGTACCAGGATAGAGGAAACTCCCCTATCCCTGCCACACCAGAGATCATCCATTAGTGTGACTGATGCCGTCTTGGTGCTGACCCCGGGCCTGAAATCGGACTGCAAAGAATCCAGATAATCAGCTTCATTCAAGGTCCGCAGGA
>JANHGC010000001.1:1194077-1206306 GCA_027560395.1 Boaedon fuliginosus | reverse complement strand
AGTGCGCTTTTGACAGCCGATCTGGCAGCGCGTCCACGAAGCGGGTAACCAGCGAACCGGGAGAAACCCATCCCTGATTGTATACCAAAGTTGTTGGCCCAGATAATTTGGTTCAACAGAACCAAATTCAGGGCTTAATGGCTTTGGTATATACTCAATTCTTTTTTTAAAAAATGAAGTTTAGAGATATTTCTCATTCTCAAATTAAATCTTTTCCTGATGTAATACATGGATTCAACATAACTCTTCACTGATTTAATATAAAATTGCTCAGATGGATTTTACATTACATTTCCACATCCCTTACAGGTGGCATATTATATGTGATTAGAATGGTATTTGAGTCTGACATTCTATGCATCAGTTCAGAAACAGGCACAAATGAATTTGATGGGGCTTAACCCAAGTACTGCATATAGATACAAATGGCATTCTAAAGGATTAATTATTTCAAATCAGGAATGATAGGGACCTTGCTTCTTTCCCAAAGCGATTTCCAAAAAAAAAGGAGTCCTTTATTTAGGAAAAGGAAAGAAGAAACAGGGCAGGAAAAGCAGTGGAATAGTTCCAAACTGTTAGTAGGTTTTTCCTTGAAGTCTTTCATATCAAAGTACAAAGTGAACGCCCTAAAGTGACTACAGGCAAATAAAGGCAGGTTCTTCCATCCCTTTCAACATGGAAGTTACTATTTATTTAGTCAAGATTAATATTCACGCATAAAGAATCAGGCATTTCTTCAACTGGAAGCAATGTGACTGTCCTGATTCCATGCTCTGCAATATGCGTAATAGAGGAAATATGCACTATGGAGAGTTATTCCCCTGCATACTCATTCTCTTAATTGGTACAGCGATGATAAAGTGGCTCAAGATGTGCTTTGCTTACTGCATTCATGGTATGGTTCATCTGAGTTATCACCACAATCATTATCCACATCACATTTCCAGGTCTGGGGGATGCATCGGCCATTGTTGCATTCAAACTGGCCAGGAGGACAAGTTCTGCTGGCACAATGAGCGCTATCCTCATCTGAGTTATCACCACAGTCATCTTCTCGGTCACACTGCCAGGCTTCCGGGATGCATCGTTTGTTAGCACATTGCCACTGGTGAGATTCGCATTGGTGATTGGCTAAAAGAAACCAAAACTTTACATTGTTAAAAAAAATTCAAAATACAATTCCATTCAGAGAATCCACCCACCCACCCAAAAAATCCTGAAAAGCCCAACATGCAGAGAGGTGAAAACATTTTATTACAGAGAAACACCGATACGAAGCTGTGTTTTCCAGCCCAGGTGCCTTCCAGATGCAATGGAATTTTCAACTCTCAGAAAATCTTGATAGCTTGAAGAAGCTTCTCAGCTGAGAAGCGAAACATCTTCAAAGAGAAACCAGAAAGTTCAGTTGCCTTTGGGACAACCGTGACCTGGATGACGGAGAATCTCCATAGACATCTTGACAGCATGGAAATCTAGAGAACCCCAAGTCATGAATCTGGTGGATATACTAAAAACTCAAAGCAGCTTTGGTCTTGGGTGTGTTATAATGGCTATTCTGTTGAGGTCTGTCTATTTCCTACTCAGAGAAACAGAACCGTTTATGGTCATGATAAATACCTGGGTGATATTTATGAACAGATTAGAGAGCTTTCCACATACCACAAAGCACATGATCTTCATCAGATCCATCAGGACACTCTGGGACAGTGTTGCACAAGTAGTGGGAACTAGTACAGTTGCCATCATTGCACTGGAACTGCCCGACGCGGCAATACCTAGCTGGACATGTGGGGGGTTCATCAGACCCATCCCGACAATCTCTTTGGCCATCACATTTCCACCAGATAGGAATACATCTACGGGAAACAGAAAATGTGTTTCTTTGCAGGAGTGTGCAGATACGAAGTACAAGTGCATAGCTTATAGCAGATGCTGCAAATGAATAAGAGTCTTTTCCCTTTTCAACCCAAAGCTTTGCATAACTTAGGCCAGGGGTGTCAAACTCATAGCCTGCGGGCTGGATGCATCACAAGCTGGCCACGACTACCCTGGGTTTAGCAAGGGGGGGTAGTTGCAATATGTCACGTGACAAAGTGTCGTTGCAAGTTTGACACCCCTGACTTAGGTCAATCTGATCCTTTGAATAGCACCCCACCCTCCCTGGTAGCAAAGTGACAAGAGGCAATGTTACTGAAGAAGTAGAAATGAGGAACCCTATGCCACTGGGCCCTCCAAAAGCCGCTTTTGAAGTTGCTGGCTGGAAATTCTGGGGATTGTAGTCCAACCTTCTAGAAGTACCAGGGAGGGAAGGCTGGGATAGTGAGTAGAAGGTCAGACTAAAACGGAGAATTTCAGATACAGATCCTCGTTCTACATAAAGCTCACTGAGTGTGGACAATCCTTTTTCGTACTGATCAGCCATGGTGGTGCAGTGGCTAGAGTGCCATACTGCAGGCTACTTCTGCTGGCTGGGGCTCCTTGCAATTTGGAGTTCAAATCTCACCGGCTCAAGGTTGACTCAGCTTTCCATCCTTCCGAGGTGGGCAAAATGAGGACCCAAATTGTTGGGGGCAATAGGCTGACTCTGTAAACCGCTTAGAGAGGGCTGTAAAGCACTGTAAAGCAGTATATAAATCTAAGTGCTATTGCTATTGCCTCCTTATATTATCTTATTACTGTGAAATCCTAAACAATGAGGAGAGCCACCAATTATGGGAGTGGCTGGGCATGAATTAGCTGTGACAAAGGTATGATAGTACAACAGCTCCTTTCAAAAACAAACAACTGACAACTGCAAAAAAGGGACTTATGTTCTCAAATTAAGTTTAGTATATTTGGCACTACTGCAGGGGGAAGAGGCAGCTTTTGCAAACCTTCCTTTTCCACCCTGTCTCTCCAAGTTCAAAAGTTGCACAAACATTTTCTGTAGCTCACATAGCCACAGCAATCCATTTGTGTTCCACCAGTCCAGGCTCTGCATCATAGATTAGGTGACAAAAGTTGAATTTATGGCTTTTAAAACAAGGTTTGAACCAACTCTCTTTAAACTGGGGCTTTTCAGGTGTATTTGAATTCAACTCCTACCATCTGCAGGTGATGGGAATTAGAAATCCAAAACTCTAGGTGCACTAAGCTGGGAAAGGCTGCTTTCATCCATTAATGAATTATATATAGCTTGATACATGCCTATGGCACCACATCTATATAATTAGTCACTCTCTGTTAAGTGATTTTAAACAATTGCATTAGGAAGTAACCTTTGCTATCCTGGTTGTTGAGAATTGGCTTCCTTTCTTTCTTCTTGATAGACAGTTTCAAGAAGTTCTGAGTTTGCACATGATAAACAGTTTGGTTTATTTTGGATATCCTGGGCCCTGGGACATTTAGACTAGGTTATGGTAGAAGTATACTTGTATAATTGGATAGCAAGTAACTCATTTAAAAGATATTATTAAAATCTCTGAGATGCCCACAGTCCCAACTCAATTTAGACTACTTCTGCATCCTACCTGGCCAGCTGAAGAATAGGCTGAATTGGAGT
This sequence comes from Boaedon fuliginosus, assembly GCA_027560395.1. Classification (NCBI taxonomy): domain Eukaryota; kingdom Metazoa; phylum Chordata; class Lepidosauria; order Squamata; family Lamprophiidae; genus Boaedon; species Boaedon fuliginosus. Next base: position 1,202,765 of record JANHGC010000001.1, on the reverse strand, counting down.
GTTTTCTTCACTCTTGTCTTTTTGATTCCATAGCTCTGAGATCTAATTCTTATCTCTCCATGATTAGATATTTATTAAATTACAGAAACATCTCTACAGTACTGCATCTTAATTTATTAGAGATGAGCATTTTACGTTGCAAGGTCTTATGCCAAACTATTACCAGAATAGAGAAAATACCTGGCGCATGCAGCCCAATGCTTAGAGGATCACAAATCTAATAATCATAGGGCAGAGAGAATATAAATGTTGTTGGATCACTTTCAAGTAGCCATTAACTTTCACCCTGGGTGTAGATCTTTTCTAAATAACAGATACAAAGAAAACCCTGGAACGCCTATAAATATAACAATGTTTTTCTCGGGAAAAATATCAGCTTTTTGTTTCAATCATGGTGGGATGCAAGTTGCTGGACCAAGTGTAGTTGACTGGTGTGGAATAAAGCCAATTGTTATTTTGGAAGATGGATGAATGTGCTTATATGAAACCTATGTGTAAATTAATGAGTTTTTGTATGAGTCATATTGCCAGCAGGATACTGTTCAGTTTATAATTGACCAAATTGCTAGATGGGTTTCATTTTTTTGTATTTTTCTAAAGGGTGCATGGTTCTGATAGTATGATAATGTCTGTTTACCATTTTAAAGAGAGAAGAAAGACAATTGTAGTGGATATATAGATGCTAGATGCAGCTCTCCTGCCTGTTAAAGGGCTGCAGTTGTGTCCCTTGTTTGTGTGCAGAGGGACTCTGTTCCAAAATAGTTTTTAAGCTGTGCTGATAGGAAAGCTCCTTTGAAAATTGGATCAAAAGAAATGGCATGGTCTTTATGAAGAAATATCAGATTTTGGTTCCAAACATCACCAATTAAAATGAATCCACAGACCTAGATTGGGGGGGGGGATGCCTCTTTTCTCTCCCTGCTGAGACTGTGATCAGAATAAATACTGTATAAGTCACCCTAATCAATTACAATTCTGGGTAACTTACAAAATCAAATAAGGAAATAAGGAATGTACATAACCTGAAAAAGAAAAATAGTCCAGAGAAATAAACCCTATCAAATAGACCTAAACACCACATAACGGGTCTGTCACCCCCTCTAACCCAACCTAGAATTGAGCTAGCAAGACAGACAAAAGCTCTGCTTTCATACTACACAACTTTGCATTGTGTGGCATTTTTTTAAAAAAATTGGGTCATCAGACTGACTTTTCCCCATCATCAGGTTTCTCTTAATCAGCTTGCAACCCTTCTGCTGGCAAGTTTCAACCTCAAGGGAGCGTTTCTGTTTTTAAAGAAAACAATTCTCTTGTTTCCTTTTGACTTGCGTGACTAACTCAGCAGGCAGCTATGACTTTGGGGTTAAAAAGAAGGGTCACAGAACATCTGATGAAACAGAAAGGCTGACATGACAACAGAACAGGAGGGGAAAAAAGAACACTCCTACCCTTGTTAACAACTCAGAGCTAATGAAGCTTTCCTAATTGCTTAAATGGGTATAAGCACACAGGAATGGACTGTAGGGAATTGGGGCGGGCGAAGGTGGAGAAAACTGGTAAAAAGAAATGGGGCAGCGGGACACTGAGCAGGAGGAGTCAAAGCCTATCAAACCCCAGTGTAAGGGAGGGGTGATTATCCAGATGGGACTGGCAGGCCTTATTTCCCCAGCTGCCCATTCTTAGCCATGCCATTGACATGGAAATGAGGACAAATTGATGGTGATGTTTCTATTGTAGTGGATCCATGGCACACCAGCCCACCCATTCTGCCACCCACTGCCACCCCCCATGCCTCATGGTCACAGCTGAGAGAAATGTTTGCCACAGATCACAGCTCCAGGCCCTCACTAATAGGATTAAACATGCTATAAATAGCCCTTAATAGAGTGAAGCAGCTCCCTTATTCCTGTCCTGCTTTCTTTTTTTAAGTGCTCTTGTTGAGCCCTGTCCTCTCCAGTTTAAAAATAGTACTTGTGGCCCATCTAATATAACCCATCTATCTGTCTGCCTGCCTGAACATCTATCTCTTACTTTCAATCTACCTACTTTGTATTGGTATGGAATTTATTCATTCATTCAACTTATATCCCATGTTTATTGTTTTTTTAAACAACACAAGGTTGCAAACATATCTATTGCTCCTTCTTCCTCCTATTTTACCCACAACCACCAGCCCAGGAGGCAGGTTGGGCTGAAAGGAAGTGACTGGCTCAAAAATCATGCAGCTGGCTTTCACAGTTACAGTGGGACTTGAACCCATGGTCTCCTGGTTTCTGACCTGGTACCTTAACCACGGCTAGACCAAACTGGCTCTATTTTTGCTTTCTCTTTGCAGTATGTTTGTGAAGGTTGAATCGATATTTCAAGGAAATGGACTTCAGCTAAGAGCAGAAGTGACAGATGAAGCTTTCAAGATTTCCGACATGAATTCTACTTGGTCCTGGAAAAGTCAAGAAGGTTTCTTGTTAAGCATTAGACTAGAAACCAGGAGATGGCGAGTCCTGCCTTGGACAAAAAGCTAGCTAGGGGGCTTTGTCTCAGTCACTTTCTCATAGCCCTAGGAAGGAATCAATGGCAAACCACTTCTGAAAAATCTTGCCAAGGAAACACCAGGACTTGTCCAGGCATCGCTGAGAATCAGACACAATTACATGGAAAAGAAGAAGAGAATTACACAAAACTTGTAGCCTGTAAGCCTGACTACAATCCAACTAGCCATATACTGAGCAGAAAGGATGCTAAAAATCAAGAACCAGGCTGTATGGTTCAGTTTAATTCCTTTTCCATTCCTAGTACTGGAGTAAAAAATATACTCTATTACCAGTAGTAACATATCCACTGTAATGTATTGCTTATTTATTTAATGCATTTATAAGGGTGCCCAGTGTAATTCTGAACAGCGTATAGTAACAGAAACCCTTTTAATAGTTATAGTAGTTGATTAGTTCATGCCTCAGGCTTACTCACTAGGGACCTCCAGCAAATCATTACTTTTCAATCTAATCGAACTTACGAGTTGCTGTGAAGAAAAAATGGTAGGGAACTGACTTATGGTATGTTGGTTTGCATTTCTTGAAGAAAGGTTATCTGCATATTTCCTAGGGCTGAGAAGGTGCATTATGCCTAAGGCAGGACTAAAACACATGGTGTCCTGATTTCCAGTCTCATGCCTTAACCACTACACCAAACTGGCTTCCCTTCATGAGACACATTTTCTGCCTGACTACCTTCCTACCTCTCTGACAGCCCTCGCCCTTCAGTAGTTTCCTCATTTTCTCAGGCTTACTAAGAATCCAATATCCTTTTATATATTCACTTATAGTTCTCTCATTCTGTAGGGCACGGATGTCAAACTCATGGTGTCACATTATCGTCACGTGACGTTTCACGATGTTTTTTCCCTTTGCAGAGCTGGGGTGGGCGTGGCATGTACATGACACATCTGGCCCATGGGCCACCAGTTTGAAACCCCTGCCTTAGGGAATTCTGGTTAAAGCCAAAAAATAAACCTAGAAGCTCATACTCTCAAAAGTCCAAGGATGGATCAAAGGTCCAAGGATGGACTCATACATCCCTACCTGCCCCCATCAATGACCACATCCCCCCAGGGGTAGTTTTCAGGGGAGGTTAATAAAAGGGGAGCAGAAAAACCAATAATGGTTGGAGGGAGCCATTATCAGTATGAATGATGTACAAGTCTTCTGCTAATATTAGGCCGAAAGCTTCATGGGCTAGCTAGGCCTTCCCTGAGTAATCATTGTTTTAATAGAAGCTTCTATATTTTGGACTTTCCCCTTGGTTTCAATGAAACACACCAAGTGAATTTCAATAACACTGAACTACATTCAATTCTCAATATATAAAGATAGTGGCTTAGTTTGATTTTATGGCTTAAAATACAGTATATATTTTCCTCATTTCTGGTATTTTCAGTACCATGGAGAGCGTCCTATAACTACAGTAGACATCTATCCTTCTCCCCAATTAATATATTTTCAGTTACCTTTGTAGTATAATTGGTTCCCAGTTCCTGCATGTAGCTGCCGCTCAATTGATACAATAAACAAACATGGTTTATCTAGTGCTGAATGTAACACTAAGCAGGAAACTGTCTCATATCAATATTACTTTTCAAACAGGATAGTTCACCTTAAAAATGAACCAGCAAAATTAAATGTATATATTTAAAATGTAAGCCTAGCAAAATTCAAGCTGAAATGGCTCCTTTATGTATTATCCATTACACAGCAAGGCAAATTCCAATACTGGAAATATAATTATGAAAATAGGCCAGTTAAAAACAGTAGCTAAAATGATGGGTAGATATTAAAAATAATTCCAATGTTTAGCCATTGAAGTATAGCACAAATATTTAGAAAGTGGTTAGCAATTGGGGAAACAAATAGAAGTGAAGCAGAGAAGGTACTACCAAAAGTCTTTTTCAAAATGTTTTTACTTATGCATTAATTGGAGGTTGTTTGTTTCCTACTTTGCTTTATATATATTTTTATTCTTGAGTTACTTTTGTCTCAGCAGTCTTTTAAAGCTTGTATAAAAAAAATAAAAAGTTCATGGTGATAAAAAAAAATTGCACAAGAATATAATTGATATAATGATGCAATAATTGAAGATTAAATCTGAGGTGTTCTATCCCCAAATTGGCAAGCTATATACCACAGTAGAAAAAACAGAATTGCCTTTAGCAAGATGGGCAGCATACAAGTTTGATACACAAACAAACAAACAAATATTTGATGTATCAGATCAGAATTCTGCTTGGTCTCAGGCTTTTGGTATGTGATCTTTTCGACACAATACAACAGACCTATCTAGGCCAAATGTAAGTGGAAACAAATAAGAAATACCGGTATGATCTCTAGGCGTGAAATAGCTTTTCAGTTCCCCAGAGTTATATATGCAACATTAGTTTTGCATTCTTGATCTAAACTTCCTTATATGTACATTACATTAACTACCACAGATTCTTCTTATCCATAGCATTTAGAAATGAGTAAGGGCCCAGGGCTTGCAGGGCCTTGTCATACAGTATATGGCAAAGTCACTATATATTAAGCTTGCCCTTGGATGTTCTGCATTTTCTCCTTTCTGTTTCTGATATTTAAATTGCCAATTTTTCAATGAAACAGTTTTCATTTATCTGCTGTTGTGCCATCAATTTTCATCCCTCAAAGACAGGACCAGCTCCTGAGATCGCAGAACAGGGGACATTTCATTTCTTTGAGGGCATCACCCTTCGAAATGACAAATCTGTTCTCCCCTCCCCTAAGCAAAATACTTAAAGAGATTCCTGATAAACACAGAAAATATACCGGTAGTAAATTGAACAGAAGCTAAATTATGAATTCTACATTCATGAGAACTTATATTAATTCTCATAAGCTCTTTTGAATTCATTTTGAATTCTTCTGATAAAAGTCTTATCAGGAGACAGTAGGTTCTAATCCTGGGATGAAATGTGTTCATATGATTTTGTGTATGTAGAAAACCCTCATTCTCAGATGGACTTATTCCTGGTGGCGGGGGGGAATCTGCTCTACTAAATTTGGCATCGGTCACATGACAAATGGAGCCCACATCTTTGAACCCCAAGCAAGTTTTCATTTCTCTTATTCTTTAAGTCCCTAATGGGGGATCAAAAATATAGATTCCCCCACCCCCAATTCTACCAGTTCCTAAATTGCCTTTGAGCCTGCTGGCATTTTCTTTTGTTTTTCAATGACTTCATTTTGGGAACAGTACTAACATCATTCAGAGAAATGGCATTGATGAGATGTCAATGGTCACAATAATGATTTAAAAAGTTAATAGGATTGCAATGCATAGATCTTCTTTAATTCAATACATTAATGGAGAAACAAAAATACATTGTGCCTTTGTTGTGTTCAAAAATACAAATGACTGCATTTATTTATTAAATTTATTTGCCGCCCCTCACTGCAGAAAAGGCCTTCTTATATCCCAGATATCCCCATTCATATACTGTATCTCAGTATACTTTTTGTAGCAGACGCCCCCCCACAGCAAAAGCTAATATACATGCATAAATATGTGGTTATTTTTAATATTCAGATTAATAGTTACATTTAGAAATGATGATACCCTATTAGCAAATAATTTGTTAATATACTTGCAAAATCTTGAATAAAAACCACATTGGTTAAAAAGATCTCCAAGACACTTTGTGCCAGCTGAAAAACTAATATAATTTGCAAGGTATTTGTCAAACATTTCAATATCATTGATCCAAGATAAGAAAACTTTAAATTTCCTATTTGTGTCATTATGTGTGTGACAGCTAACAGAAAAAAGGGTGCTGATTTTGATATAGCTAAACCAATGGGACAACTGGCAGAGCAAATTCATACCTGCAGCCTTCCCAGGTGAAAATATTTTCAAGGCTGCAGAAAAACTGGCAGAGAAACTTCACATTTCCCCATCCATTCAAGAATACCAATTTCACACCCCAAAAACTATTTTTATTTATACAAAAAAGAAAGGGGAAAAAAACCCAAACAATATATGTACTGCACTGGTTTGCGCAATAAGACTGAGTAGCTGTAGATACTGACATCTCATTTTGTCCATTGTGTTCCATCACTGTCAATGGGGGGGGGAGGTGTTGACCCGCTCAGAAGGGGCTCACAATTTGGGTGTCCTCCTGGACTCACAGCTTAATTTAGAAGATCATCTGACTGCCATGGCTAGGGGGGCCTTTGGCCAGGTTCACCAGGTACACCAACTGTGTCCCATTCTGGACTGAGATGCCCTACTCACAGTTACTCAAGCCCTTATCACCTCGAGCATGGACTACTGCAATGCTCTCTACATGGGGCTGCCCCTGAAGAACACTCGGAGACTACAGTTGGTGTAAAATGCAGCTGCACGGGTTGTCATGGGGGTACCTCGATACTCCCATGTCACACCACTCCTGCGCGCTCTACATTGGCTTCCAGTGGTCTTCCTGGTGCAATTCAAAGTGCTGGTAATGCGCTTTAAAGCCCTACATGGCTTAGGACCGAGTATTTACGAGACCACCTTCTGCCACCGATAGCCTCCCATCGCCTGGCTCAGTCCCGGAGTCGGGCTCCTCAGGGTGCCTTCAGCCAGACAATGTCGGCTGGCGACCCGCAGGGGTAGAGCCTTCTCTGTGGGAGCACCTACCCTCTGGAATGACCTCTGCCCCCCTGGAGCTTCAGATTAACCCCGGATCTTCGATCCTTCCACCATGTCCTGAAAACATGGCTCCAACGAGCAGGTCTGGGTTGAACCCACTGTTAGTTTTAAATTTGTCTCATTTTAGCTTCGAAATTTTAAATTTCCCACTTTTAAAATTATTTATTGGATCCAATGTAATTTAATATTTTTTTAAAATTCTGTATTGTGTGCTTTTATAGTTGTGAGGCACCCTGAGTCCTTAGGGAGAAGGGCGGCATATAAATCCAATAAATAAAATAAAATAAAGTCAGCTGAAGTACATTTACTGCATCTCAAGAAATGCAACTGTTTATTTATGCCTCTGATTTACACCCTGCCTTTCCTTCAAGGCAGAATTCATAGCACTTCCTCCCCCCCCCACCACCACAACCGTGTGTAAATTCTGCAGCGAGGGTGCAAAAATCTAAAAATATGAATAAAGTAAAGGATTTGTCTCAGCAGAAAAAATAAAGCCCAAAGCGTTCGGGTAAATTTGAAGCTGGGAAGCAGCTCTCTCCAGCACATGCCAACCGCTCCTCATCGACACAACCTGCCCTCCGTCCGCATTTGCAACGCAAGGCATCCAGAGAACCGCCGCCGCCGCCGCCGCCTTCCAAGCCCCGCCCAAGCGCAACTGCCTTCCATTACCCGACTCTGCGTCCTTCTTGTCCAGCAGCTTTCAAGCCTCGCGGAAGGAGGCGTGTCAAACTTCTTAAGGTTGACCGGGGGGGAGTGGGAGTGGACAGAGGACAGGACCTTGGCGCGCACGCGCACTGGGGGAAATGAAGGCGGGAAAAGCGCCGCGGGTGTTTGGGTTTGTTTGTTGCTCACCTTAAAGATAATTGCCTCTCAAAAGCTTCTGTTGGTGCAAGGAAAAGACTGGCACACAAACTACGGGCTAAATGAGGAGGGGCGGATTGTGAGCGACTGCAAAACGCTCTGTCTATGGAGATTCTCAGTCGTCCAGGTCACGGTTGTCCCAAAGAATGCAAATGACCAGCCGCCTGCAAAGAATATCAACCCTTCCATTCCCACCATCCAGTCAGAGCTGAGGAAGCTTCTTGGAGGAGAAGCGAATCGTCTTCAGAGAGAGAGGGGGAGAGTGCAAAATGCTATTGTGGAATTTTCCGAAGAAAGGAGCCACAAGCCCAAGGAGCAAGGATCGGTCTTTATTCAATGGTCATTGAGGGTGCCTGTTTTGCAAGAAAGGGGAACCCTGAACAGATTTTATTGTAACAATGTAATTTTTACCGTTTTAATTGTCGTTAGCCGCCTTGCGTTCCCTCGGTTGGGGGAAGAAAGGCGGGGTACAAATGTAAATAAATAAATAGGCATTTATAAATTTGGGGGTTGAAAGATGGGAAATCTGATGATGCTGATTCCTGGACACATTTTGGGCATTTGTGGTGGTGGGGGGATCTGTTGGGGGAAGACATAGAAAGGAGAAACAGGACTTTGACTAAGGAGGAATCC
>JANHGC010000001.1:1102709-1118392 GCA_027560395.1 Boaedon fuliginosus | reverse complement strand
CTTACTTGGTGGGGTGGGCTGCTCTGTGTGTCTTGGGCCCATCGCCACTGGGGCAAATCTGGAATTTATATGTATAAAACATGGCCTCAGTTTGAATATGGTGCCTCAGTCCGTTTGAAATCTACACGTGCTCAGTAGAGGGTTACTGCTTGTTATTGAAGAGTTTCCTTTTTGTGTCCCCAAAAAGGGGTCAAAAAGGGCACCTACCCTTTGTTAACCCTGGCAGTGCTTTTCTTACTATGCTTTGCTACCTATCTGCCAAGTTTGAGGTAAATTGGTGGGGAAATACAAATTTGTATAGAGCACATACCAACACCTCTCTTTTACAGATGTAGATAAAGCATGCACAATAAATTTGAAACATCAACATTTCAAATTTAAAATGTCCATGGTCAGAACCAACCCCATGACATAAAAATACAATGAAATTAGAATGGTTGGGATGTTAAATAAGTACATTTATTTTCTATTAACACATCTTTTTACAAGGATTTGGGAATTAGCCATGGGCAATGGTAGAAGGAAGACAAGTAACTTACAACTCTCCCCCCGCCCTTTACTGTATACAGTAATATGTCAATTGTTTATTAAACCTCGGGAATTTTCACAGTAAACATTTTACTAAAATTTTACTAAAATTTTACTAAAATTTTACTAAACTCCAGGAATATTCAGAGGCTTGATGTTGAGGGGAAAACCAGCAGGGGAAGGAACGTATGCTTGACTTTTTCTCTGAAGGCAGAGAATCCGTCATTGATTTTTCTCCAGTCTCATCTAGACACCCATAAGGAGAAAAGGAGCTGGGAGATTGCCCACTTTGAGCAGAAAAATGCCGATCAGAAAGAAGGTTAAAGTTTCTTTATTCAGGGTTGCAATCTTTTTTTTTTTTTAAAAAAAGCCCACATTCTACAATTTTGTGTATATGGATTAACTTGCTTCATTCAGGTATATATCACATCTATTCACATTCTATAACTTTTTGTTATAATTACCTTCTTTTTCTTTAGGGAGCTCCAAATATGCCAGGATCATCAAAGCTTTCTAAAGTAATTACAAAGATAAGAAAATATAAGGTAATTAGTTATATGCCTTTATGTAGATATAGTGAGATCCCTTGTTGTCAGCCTCTGCTCCAGAAACCAAGCAGGAAATGTAAATCTTCCAGGCATATTTCTTTATTCTTCCACACCTATAGGTATAATGGATGTAATTAATTGCGAAAGGCATAAGATCATAAGGTTAAAAGTTCATGCCATGAAAAATCAAAGGATGAGATGTATATAGATGTTTATATGCAACTACTAAGAATAGGGAGAGTGTTTGATGTAAGGAAAAAAAACATAGCATAAATTATAAAAATGTGATCTAACCAGGGGATACAGTTATCTTTGTGTCATGACCTCCGAAGAAAAGAAAGGGAAGGACATAATGGGAGCAAATCTGCTTTGTATGCAGACTGACAATAAAGCAGAAGCCACAAAATGGAGCAGAATCTTCTACTGAGGTCCCTATCAATCCTCCAAAGCTGGTTAGTACTCAGCACATACTATTGTCCCACACCAAGAGGCTAAAGCTGACATATGGATACAAAATGAATTAGAGAAAAAGAAACAATAAACATAATTTCCCTTCATGTAAGCATAGTTTGGGAAAACGTATGTTCTGGACAGGACTAAGAGACCAAATTTCTAAATATTCTAAATAGTTGTACACACAAAATCTATTCAAAGAGCAGTATTTTGTATGTTTTATTGATGTCTTATACTTTTTGGGTCAACATTTTGCATAGGTTCTTTTTGTTTTCATACACTGCAAACCTGATCCTAATGCTAAGCACAGTCCAGAATTTTGCTTGAGAGATGTAGTGAACCAATTGGGAATCAAAAAGATATTATCTTCACCTGTATATAAAAAGGCCAACTGAATCTAGTGTGACTTCAGAAGATGAAGTTTTTTAAAAAAATAAATGGCTTAATGAAAAGAAGATCGAAAGCAAGAGACCAGAAAGTCAGTTTCTAAATGTTTGGCAATTTTTTCAAAACAACAATAGTAGAATCTCAGCTGCAATGTCCAGAAAGGCTACCATAAATTACCAAAGAATGCCAAAATGCCTAACACGCATGATCAGAGATGCAGTTGAAGGCAAAACCTTTCTCTAAAAAGTGGGCATCCTTCCCATGTGAGAAAAAAAGGAACATTTGGGGGGGAAGTATAGCGTGTCAATAAAATATGCAAAACACTTTGCAGAGCACACACACAAAAAGAACATTAACAGCAAAAAAAAACATTCTTCAAAGATATTTGGACTAGGAAGCCTATCAGCTAGGGCAGTGATGGCGAACCTTTTCAGGTCCGCATGCCAAAAGCGCACGCATGCATATGTGCGTGTGTGCACGCATGCCCACCCCCTCTGTGTGTATGTGTGATACCCATGCAGATGCGCATGATATACCCACGCAAGTGCACACATGCCCTGCACATGCACACACACACCCTACGCATGTGCACACATTTCCCCCTCCGTGTGTCTCTTCCGTCTTCTGAAAAACAGCTGATCAATGCTGCAGTGCTGATCACGGTGCTTCAGAAGAGCGAAGAAAAGGCAGTATAGAGCCGGGGCAGGCGGGGGGCTTTTTGCAAACTGAAAATCATGGAAGGTGTGTGCGCATGTGCCTGGGGTGACAGCTTGTGTGGTTGGAGGAATGGCTCTGCATGCCACTTCCAGCATGTGTGCCATAGGTACGCCACCATGAAGCTAGGGCATTGGACAACAGGAGCATTAAAGAAGTGCTCAAGCTGGATAGGAAGATATTGGTAGCAGAGAATTTGCAGAGAATTGTCTGCTTTGGTCTTCATTGCTATGAAAGTATGGTAGACACCTCTGCACTAACTGACTTTTTAAGCAGGAAGATTGAACCAAGTGAATCAAATGAGATTAAATTATAATCCAGTTTGACAATTAAAACTAACTAAGTAAAGATAAATTTGGAGAAGGCTCTGCCACAAACCCTCCAGGTTTCTTTGGGTATTAATTTTGTTGAACCCCAGGTTTTCTGGGCTGTAGGCTCTGCAGAATTTGATTTGTATCTCACTTTGTCCTCGAAGATCAGAAAAGAATTGGGATGGGAATAAGTGAGTGAGGAATGAGTGAGTGAGAGAGAGAGAAAAGGCTGCATATAATTCCTGGGCAATTCAAGGGAGAGGCTGCAAATAGGAAAGAATGTATGAAATGAAATGAAATTAGTTCCCAGCTACACATTATTTCTATTATCTTCTCACATTTAATTACTTTACAAGATGCTTGTGTGTTACAAGTTGAACTGGTTAGTTAGTCCCTTTCGCTAAACAGTTTATTTTAATTTCTTCTCAACAGACTCTTCCTCCTATTAAGAACTTCAGTGAGCCAAATGCCCCTGCTAGCCGTAGCCAGAGGAGGCAGATAAGGGACAAGGAGGCCAGCAGATTCTGGCCCAAGCCCGAATTCCCCAGGCCCTTCCTCATGCACCTAGGCTTCACAGCCAGGTCCCACTCAATTGATGATTTCTTGTCGAACTTCTCTAGTGACTTGCCCCAGCACTTCCTTTACCGGTAAGAAGACACATTATTTTCCTTGCCTTCTCCAGTTGTCACCCCTCCAGTTAGAGACGCTGGATCTCTGGCGATTCTCCAAGTAGAGATGTCATGTGATGGTCTTTGTAATGTATTTATTTATAGTTGGATGTATGACTTATCTTATACTAAGCCACGGCTTATTTTGGAATAGTTGAATATACCACAGGGGGATAGATTTCCATGTTGGACCAAGCCATAAGTTTACAAGACACAGTCCTGGTAGTCCTCGAGTTATGACCACAAGTGAACCCAAAATTTATGTTGCTAAGTGAAATGTTTGTTAAGTGAGTTTATCCCATGTTTATTTATGTATTTAATTTATTCCCTAATCAAAGGGAACACAAGGCTGCTAACAACATTAAAACAACAATAGAATACAATCCATAAGTATGACTCTAAAAATTCCAACAATAAAAAGTCTAAAACAGCTTACTATAAAATCATTAAAAAACACAAAGCATACAATAAGCATACAATGCATTCAAAAAAGTCATGTTATGACTTTTCTTGCCACAGTTGTTAAGTGAATCATTGCATTTGTTAAGTTAGGAACACAGTTGTTAAGTGGATCTGGATTTCCACATTGACTTTGCTTGTCAGAAGATTGAAAAGGGTGATCACATCACCCCAGGACACCAGCAACTACTGTCATAAATATGAGCCAGTTGCCAAGCATCTGAATTTTGATCACATGACCATGCTGTAACGTTCATAAGTGTGGAAAATAGTCATAAGTCACCCTTTTCAGTGCCGTTATAACTTTGAACAGTCACTAAAGGAATTGTTCTAAGTCAAGGACTACCTGTAGTGATTTTTTCAGATGTACTGATCTGGTTTAGCATGTTTTATGATAGGTGAAACCACTTATTTTTAGCACTGATGATGTTACCTAGTTTGATAATAAAATGTCTGCAAGAATACAACCAAGCTCAGAGAGCATCAAGGATCCCATCAAAAACCACTTAGTACTTGCTTTAATTTTGCTTGAATTGTACTATTATGAATAAAAACTGTTTTATATATTGCTTGTCTTAATGTAGAAATACTGGAATTGGGAAAAACAATCTGATTGCCTTCCAACTCACTCCTGTGGTATGAGAATATTTAATAAACTGAACTGAAGGACAAATCTAGGCATCTCATGGTTGTAGAAAGACTTAGAAAGAGTTTTAATGTGTTTTTTTTAATAGACAACTGAAGAAGAAAACGGCAAGAAAAGATTCTGTACGTGGGACATCTCTGTTCTCAGTTGTGAGCAAAACTGGAAGAGGATCTATAAAGGAGGCCATCTGGATGGATCTAGAAAGCTGCACAGAACAAGAAGCCCAGCTACTGACCGACATGCTGTCTATGGTGATCAAGTGGGTGGCTTGTCTATCAAAAGTCCTGAAATATTTGGATGGTATATGCCCTGCCTTAATGTATATAAGCTATGTATTTTATAATTATATAGACTGCAGGCTTAGGATATGTATCATGTATGGTCTGCTGTTTCACCAGGATGCTGAGAATAATGTAGTTTGAGTTAATCCTGTATGTTTTCGGAATAACTCCAAGAGGAAGGTTAAATTAAATCAATTATGAGAAATGCAAGGCCTGATAGATTGGATTCCTTGTCCAGATCCAGTGCACCACACTGATATGAACCACTCAGGTTCAATTTCATGTTCCATCAATAAAATTCACTGGGGGTCATTGGACCAGTCATTACCACTCAGTTCAACCATTGTCTGGCTGGCCTGTATCTCTGGCAGGGTAGGGATAACTCCCAGTAATTTTGCCTTCTTTTATCCCTGACACATAAATGAATCATCTTAATCATGTATTAGATTTTATATTACCAGGTTTCCAAATGCTATGGACAATAATACAACAAACATGAATGATCCTTAAACTAAAATGCAATAGATACCTTTTTTGATATTCCAGGGGTTTGTTGGAGGAGACACAGTTCCAAGAAGCAGTGGCTAGAAGCCTGACAGAGCCCATACCATACTTTTACCAATTCTGGAGTGAAAAGTCTGCAAAACAGAAGAAGAGTCCAACTGGCACCTCTCCAGAAACTCCTTCCCCAGATCTCAGTGCTAGGGGTAAAACAGAGGATGAAGACTTGGGAAAGGAAACGGTACCTTCCAGAGTCACTTCATTTGTTTCAGAGAACCTAAGTGTCATTATTCGCAAGGAACAGTCCCGGGAGGAGAAAGAATTCATTATCAGGTGAGACAATTTGAACATCTCTAAACTAAGACTTCAGGCAAAATAGCCGTGTTCTAAACTAATGTTCCTGTAATGCAAAAGAATATCAGATTTATTGATTGAGTCTATCTATAAGGCTACAGAAAAAAATATTGACCAGGGAAGCTAATGATCAGGAGGCCATGTTTGTCCTGAGCTTCTAGAACAATATATCAATATGTGCAATTTGAATCACAAAAAAGAACTTAATACTGTGCATGGTTTACCGAGAAGCCCCCTGTTACTTATAGGTAAAGGAAAAGGTCTAGCAAACATGGCCACAGTGTCTTTTCAAAGGTTAGGTCCTCACAATGGCCTTAGGCACAGAGCTTCAGTGTGTTAACAATTCTCTTTTCCTACTCCTGCCTCCCGGAGATTTGTTTCATGAAGCATGGTCAAAACCAGGCACCTCCCAGAGATTTGTTTCATGGTCAAAACCAGACAACCAGCAAAATAGTATTAGAATAACAATCTAAGGGACCAGAGGCAGGTAGGTGATCAAAACAAGATGATGCTCAAATTTCCAGACAAATGGTACAGAAGGACCAGGAGGAACCGTATAGTCAAAATCAGAGGTTAGGATTCAAATATCAGTACTGGGCTGGACAACCCAGAAGCAGAAATATGGCTAAATCCAGCCAAAATTGCAAACTGGATACGATATACAGTCTGAGAAGCTTTCTATACATGTGGTTAATGTTCTGGCATTGGTACTGAAGTTTGAATGAAAGGTTAAGTCTGCCAGGCTGTTGTGAAAGTACAAGTAGAACAGGTTACAACGGACCTCCTTGGAGATACTTACAATCCAGTTCCAAAGTTATGACAGCTGCCACTGTAAAATGTGGTCGATTGTGTGCGTGACCCGATTAATAACCATCACAACTTACAAGTCATAAGTCAAGGACTACCTGTAGTATAAGAGACCTGGTGGCACAGTGGTTAGAATGCAGTGTTGCAGGCTAATGCAGCTCACTGCCAGGACTTCGATCCTCACTGGTTCGAAGTTGACTCAGTCTTCCATCCTTCTGAGGTCGGTAAAATGAGGACCTAGATTGTTGGGGGCGATATGTTGATGGTATGTAAGTCTAAGTGCTACTGCTATTGTCTCCTTGCAATGTTAATCCTAGATGAAGTTTTTCAAGTCTTTCAATATAGAATATTGGCAAACAATTATAAACGTTCTCTAGTTTTATGCACTGCCAAAGTATCTCTCGTTAGTAGACAATATTTATTTCCCCTATCAATTTAGTTTCTCATTATATATAGTATTTTCTATGTAGCTGACTTTTAAGCTGCACACCAAGCTCGGAGTTGTTTATTTTCACCACAAAAATATTATCTTGGGTGATGGACACTTGACTGGTTAAGCCTGGGCCTGAGTTTGTACTATTGACTATATAGCATTATAAAAGGTGCCGTATAGTCCCGTGACAGCAAAACAGGAAACACTGGCATCAGTGAGCATGAAGATCTGAAATGTGCTTTCTGTTAAGGATGCCGGCATTTGCAAATGTGGCTGAAATGGTGCTGGATAACACCATCCAGAACATTCTGGTGGAGGCCAGTCGTGGGGAAGTAGTGCTGACAGCACAGCCGAGAATCATTGCACACTCTCCTGTTTTCTCCCAAAAGTGAGTAGATCAGCAGGGAGGGGATAAGGGCTCCTATCATGAAAGGACGGGTTCAAAATTAAAATGTAATCTAATAGAGCAGAGTTGACGCCTGTTTGGGTGAATTTAGGAATAGCTGAAATGTGTTTCTGCACAGGTTCTTTTTTGTCCGTGCAGTCTGTGTAGTCCAACTACTCTTTTGTAGTTTCTTCTTTGGCTGCCTCCTTGACTTACAGCAGTTCATTTAGTGACTGTTCAAAGTTACAACGCCACGGAAAAAAAGTGACATGACCGTTTTTCACAGTTACAACCTTTGTAGCATTCCCTATGATCATGTGACCAAAATTCAGGCAACTGGTTCAATTCTTACGACCGTTGCTGCGTCCCAAGATCACGTGATCCCCTTTTGCGACCGTTTTGACAACCGAGGTCAATGGGGAAGCCAGATTCACTTAGCAACCAGGTTGCTAACTTATCAGTTGCAGTGATTCAGTTAACAACTATGGTATAAGAATGGTCATAAGAGGGGGCAAAGCTCACTTAACCAATGTTTCATTTAACAACAGAAATGTTGGGCTCAATTATGGTCCTAAGTCGAGGACAACCTGTATATGGTCCAGAAGAATCCCAAGGAGTCCTTGAAAAGGATTGTGCAGAGGAAAGGAAACAGCTTACATCACCCTCAACTTAAAACAGTTGGTTTAGCAACAACAAACTAAGTTATAATTCTAAGTTCTAAGTTTTAGTGGCACTGAAAAAAGTGACATGTCCATTTTGCACAATTATGATCCTTGGATCATCATCCCCATGGATCAACATTCAGACAGTTGCAGTGTCCCTGGGGTCATGTGATCCCCTTTTGCGACCTTCTGACAAGCAAAGTCAATGGGGAAGGCAGATTCACTTAACAACCAGGTTACTAACTTAACAACTGCAGTGATTCACTTAACAACAGTGGCAAGAAAGGTCGTAAAAAGGGGGCAAAACTCTCTTTAACAACTGTCTTGCCTACAACAGAAATTTGGGGCTCGATTGTGGTCGTAAATTGAGGACTACCTATAATTGGGAAGCTTGAGGGAGGACCATGGATTCCATGGGTCGAGATGTGAGAACTAAAGAACAGTCAGGAATTGACACATCCCTTAAGCTGAGGGAAAATCTCGCGCAACAATTCTGTGAAAGAAAGGCATTCATCTGCCAGAATAGTACTTCCTTTCTAGAAGAAGGACTTGCCCAACCTTGTCCTTTAACAAGCAGGGACTTTATAAAATTAATTTACAATGGTTGAAAAGTTGTGAACGTTCAAAGGAATTTTTGTCTTTCAGAGGTGTCAGTCCCATAGATTCGATGCACAGAGCATCTACAGTAGCGGGGACTTCCAGTGAAATGAAGAACTGTGAAGGGCAGCGGCACATTGTCCTGGCCCCATAGGAGCTCACGGAAGACTTTGGGATCACTGTGGATATGATTGGTGGGAAGACGGCCCTTTGTGATTAATATCCCTGCTGGAAGAGAATGGGGTCCAAGGAGAAATGACATTTGCAATGGAATCTGATCTGATTTTGCTCTGTGCAGAGCCATAATAGCAGAGGGCCTCGTCCTGGATTTAACCCTTCAAAATAAAATTTCGTTTTGTATCACAGGAAAAGCGATTCTAATTGGGTCAGGAAAAAGATTGAGCTTTTTACCTTTCATAGAAACATGTGGTTTCATTTTTGGGTGGTAAGTGTTTAGTTTTCACTCCAGCAGGGGGCAGTTTAGGCTTCTGGCCTACTTTGTCCCTAGCAGGTTTCACTAGATGTTAAATGCAGAGGATATTTTCCTTGGTTACTGTGATCTCCAGGTGACACTGAACAACTGCACATGAATACAAAGCTATAGCAACTATAAGAAATAATATTGACTAGTAAGGAGGTTGGCTTCCTGGAGCTGGTTAAAAAATAGGCCATACCCAGAAAAAGTCCTTTATTCCTTTCGGGTTTTAATACAGTGCTTCACAATTTCATTTCAACACTCTCCATGGAGTTTGCTTTGCCCTGTAATCAAATGTTTCAGAGTGCAGTGGTTTACCAGCATTTATTAAGAAAAAAGGTTTCCTTCAAATCATGTTGGAATAGCGACAAAGTCATGGACACATCTATATCCTTGCTAATACTAAATAGACAATATTGATGGAAGGATCTTGCATCAAAGGATCTAGTTGGATTCTTTTCGGGATCATTTTTTAAAAAGGATCAGAGAACTTTCTGTGTGGTTCAGTCATCAATCTGGCCTGTGCTGGACATCACTTCATGCTTGGAGGCATGGAGTAGACACACCTTTGGAGCGCATGATTGGTGGCAAAATGCCATCGCAGCTCAAATGGAATCAAATAGAATTGCATGAGCATTGGAAACAATGGCTGCATTCAACCTTTTCAGAGAATTTGCCTTCCACTGTAAACACTTCTGTACACTCCATACTACTAGTACTTTCTCATGTAATTTACTTTACTAGTGGAGTTTGACTATCACGAGAGAATGACTGAACTGCCCAAGCTCATAATCCTATTAAAAAAATAATAATTTAGACTGAAGCTAATTTATTGCAGTGGAATCACATTGGCTTTAATATAAATACTTTTGATTTTATAGGGTGTCTACATATGTCTCATTACTCACATGCAGGTCAAACACTCTCAACCTGTTTTACATACTGCTGCATTTTGGCCACAGAAACAGGAAGAGTCTCAAGTATAAATAGAAAACAAGTTCTTATTTAGGGAATTTATCTCTCCTTGCCTTCATTTGAGAGCCAATTTGCTACTGTGGTTAAAGCATTAGGCTAGAACCCAGGGAGAGTGAGTAGTCCCACCCAGCCAACTGGGTGACCTTGGGCCAGTTAGTTTCCCTCAACCCTAGGAAGCAGGCAATGCCAACAACTTGCCAAGAAACATGGGGTGGACAGGTTCCATTTTAGTACAGTATGTTCATAGTGACAACTTCAAAAAAGTGCTTCTAGAACAGGAACTAGAAATAGGAAAATACATCTGCATTTAAAGTATATCCTAAATGATTGAACCCTGAAAATCCCTGAAAAAACCACTGGTATGATTACACCACCACCCCTTATTTCATTTGCTTACTGTCTCACTTTTCATACAGTACAGAATAAGATGATTTAACCTATCTGGGATAAAAAGAATTTCAATCTAACGAAGAAGTCACCTCACACTTTCACCTTGCTATACAATAAGCCACATGATCATTTGTGATCAGGCAAAATAATATAAGCACAGAACATGGATGTTTGGATGTTTTGGGAGTCAAGCTATCTTTTATATGCCACCAGTCATTGTCAACTCTTAGTTGCATTGCCTTGGATGGGGGAAAGGCATACATAATCTTCAGACGGGGCAGATTTCATTGGCACTTTGCTTCCCATCTTTATCCCTTCTAGCATTAAGGCTGTTCAGTTTTTCTGTCACAATTATCATTGCCTCAGATTTGGCCTTCTGGCTTAGCTCTGTTGACTATTTCAGATTTCTGTTCCCTAAATTTAATGAGTGTATTGGCAATTTAACTATCTCCTAATAGCATCGGTGGCTAAGACGGTGAGCTTGTCGATCAGAAAGGTTGGCAGTTCGGTGGTTTGAACCCCTAGTGCCGCGTAACAGAGTGAGCTCCCGTTACTTGTCCCAGCTTCTGCCAACCTAGCAGTTTGAAAGTGTGTAAAAATGCAAGTAGAAAAATAGGGACCACCTTTGATGGGAAGGTATCAGGGTTCTGTGCGCCTTTGGCGTTTAATCATGCTGGCCACATGACCACAGAGACATCTTCAGACAGTGCTGGCTCTTTGTCTTTGAAATGGAGCTGAGCAAACTGCTTTCAAACTGCTAGGTTGGCAGAAGCTGGGACAAGTAATCAGAGGCACTAGGGATTCGAACCGCCAAACTGCCGACATTTCTGATCAACAAGCTCAGTGTCTTAGCCACTGAGCCGCTGCGTCCAGGTGGGATTCAAAAATTCCAGCAACCGGTTCTCTGCCCGGTTGCCGGGTGGGCATTGCCATGGTGGGCATGGCCTGGTCGGCCTCCTGCCCCATCCGGGGGCATTTTTGCCCTCCCCAGGCTCCAGGGGCTTCCCTGGAGCCCGGTGAGGGCATAAACGCCCTCTGCAGGCTCCCTGGACAACCAGTTTTTTGCTTCCCCAGGCTCCAGATGATTCCCTGGAGCCTGGAGAATGTGAGGATGGCCATCCCAGAGCCTCCACGCACGGCCTACATTTATCTGGTATCCGCGTGGAGACTCTTGGGAGGGGTGGGGTGGGCGGGGCCAGATGGTCATTCAAAATACCAGTTCGGTGAACCAGATGTCAAGTTAACATCCAAACCAGCCTGAACCGGCTGAAACCCACCCCTGACCATGTCCCTTCCTGTGCCTTTTACAGCACAGCTAAAGAATAAATTTCACTAAATAAAAAGTATCATCTTTCTTGCTGGGTTCATATACTGTATCCTAAGCCAGATAGTACTCTAGATCTGGCATAATTGTGTTGTGTGAACCCTCGGTGGCACAGTGGTTAAATGCAGCACTGCAGCCTATCTCTACTGACTTGTTCAGCAGGTTGTCAGATCAAATCTCACCAGGCTCAAGATTGACTCAGCCTTCCATCCTTCTAAAGGTCGGTAGAATGAGGACCCAAATTGTTTGAGGGCAATATGCTGACTCTGTGACAGCTTGGGGAATGTTGTAAAGCTCTGATAAGCAGTGTATAAAATCTGAGAGCTATTGCTATTCATGTTGTAAGCTGCCCAGAGTCCTTCGGGAGTTGGGCGGCATAAAAAATGTAATTAATAAAGAACAAAAAATTGAGTTACTGTGAGGTTCCATTGTGTCCATTAGAAGACGGACCCAACTAGTTCCTCTTAAAAGATATCTAGAAGGGAACAGAATAACAGAATTGGAAGGGACCTTGAAGGTCTTCTAGTCCAACCCTCTGCTCAAGCAGGAGATCCTATACCATTCCAGACAAGTGGCTGTCCAGTCTCCAGTGATGGAGCACCCACTTCTGGAGGCAAACCGTTCCATTGGTTAATTGTTCTCACTGTTTAGGAAATTTCTCCCTAGTTCTAGATTGCTTCTCTCCTTGATTAGTTCCTATCCATTGTTTGTGGTCTTGCCTTCTGGTGTTTTGGAAATTATATTCTGGTTATTTTGGAATTATATTTTGGATGTGACATTTGTGATTTTATTTATTTCTTGCTGCTCTTAGGTTTTATGAGGTGACACCTATAAAAATGGTCAAAAGCTTTTATTTTCTTGTAGCTAAAGTCAATAGTTAGCTTAAGTGAGAGGGATTATAAAGGTCTTAGTCCTGGCTTCTGATAGAAGGACGTAGAATTAATCTTTTTCTGTTGGATCCAGCTTCTAAAGGCCAATAAAGTACCTTATTGCAAGTCCCAATTGCTGTTCATGAATGTTTGAAGGGCTGTCTTCATATAGATTGATCTGAGTGATTTCTGTGCCTTTGGATTTGTTGGTAACATGTTAGAAACCTTATGTCTCTACATGCATTGTCAGGGAGTGTGTTATGTACAGTGAATACATGAATAGTTTTAAAACTAATGTATGCATTAGTGATTAACGTTGGGACTCTGTATCCAGTGGTGATTATATGGATATTATGACAGGTGATAATAATGTGATAATGTAGTGATAATCACTTGTGATTATGACAGGTAGGGCAAAATAGTTCTCTCCCTCTAAAACTGTTCTAAAACTGTCATGTTTGCAATATTCTTGATGATGGATTGCATGTAATATAATTAGCAATATCGCAGTGGTTCACTACTTGATTCCTTACAGTTCTCTGTGTCATGCCATGGATTCTCTCACCTCTTATCCCAGGCATAGTGATCTATAATTGTACGACTATCATCTGATTTGTTTATAATTTGGAATTAAAATTTTGGTAACTAGGATAGCTGTGTTATATAATATCAACAGAAATACCTCTAAAGAATGCAAATATTGGTAATTCCTCCTTCCTAGATTGCTAGTCATTGTTGATTTATATTGAGTAGATCAGACTTAATTTGCTAAGAGAATTATAAATAAATAATAGGGTTCCTTAATACCTGAACACCGTTGACTGTTCATAATACAAGACCCAACAGTACTGGAATGTGGATAAACAAGCCAGTGTCTTGAATCTTGAATAATAAACCCAACCTTGAATAATAAATCCAATTATGTAAATGAATTCACCATTGTCATCTGGAATGGTAATTTGGTCTGAACATTTCTAATGGGTCCTTATTAGGCTCTTATTAGGCTCCTTATGATTAATGAAGAATTTTGCTTGGGTTTTGTTTTCTTTTCTGCATACACTTCAGGAAAAAGGAATGAAAGTTTGGAAGCAGAAATATAATGAATAGTGATCACTGGTTCATTATCTCAGAATATGTATTATGCATGACAGAAAATGAAATTCTATCAGATCAGGGCACCTTTTTATTAAAAGGTATATAGCACCTGTTTCCCCCATCCAGACTACATCCCATTCTGTTGTATGTGGCCTAACCCTAACCCTAACCATCATCATCATCATAATTTATTAAATTTATACCCCGCCTCTCTTCACCCGAAAGGGGAACGCGAGGCGGCCAAAAACAATACAATTAAAAGCACAAACCTATACAATAAAAGTTCCAAAACACATTCACTCATCCAGTCATACCATTTAACGTGCGATTCTGTGTGTCTTTTATTTTGGGAGCATTTTTTCACTAACAAATGTCACACAATTAACAAACAGCTAGGGCTCATTCCTTAAAAGCAGTAGACTTTAAAATATGTTGGCTCTTAACTATCTTCATATACTTTTTAGCTCTCTTAGTATCTGCTGTTTTCTAATTTGTATCTCATCTAATACACCTAGCCCTAGTTTTGGATTAAGTTCTACCTGCTGCAGATACAGCTACAACAAGTGTCCTGATATTGGATGTATAGACTGCTAAGTACCGAATAGTAATTTCCTCCTCCTAAAGCAGTAAATCCAAATGCCTGTTGGAGAGCTGCATTTGATATTTCTTCGTGGCTTTAAATGATTCGGAGCCTTAACAAGTATTTTGCTGATTTATGCTTTTGTTCATTTTCTTCCTGAAGGAACAAATTCTGAGCTATCTAATCCCTCTGAGACGGAATCAGAAAGAAAAGACGAACTGAGCGATTGGTCGTTAGCAGGGGATGAAGAGAGGGAGGCCCTACACCAGCGCGACAGCAGAAGGCGCCCACCAGGAGGAAGACGTAGTGTTTCTGGGGGTCGGGGCCGAGGTGGCCAGCGAGGCGGGAAGTCATCTATTAGTTCTGGTATGGATAACATGTTTCAGATTTGTGCCAGGAAAAAGTAGCACCACTGTTAACCATTTTCAAGCTCATTATCTCAATTCACAAAGTAATTAGATGTACATAATTATTTACGGGGCTTCACATTTTTCATCTCAGCCAAACAGGATAGGTTGCTAGACAGTGGTGGTGGGGAGCCCATGTTGATGTCACTGATGTTGGGACATGGGATTGTCTAATCCAGGAGGCCAACGAAAAGCAATACGGTAGTAGAAAAGCTTTTAAATTAATTCCTGGGGAAAAACAGACAGATTCTGAGCACCTTCTGATCTGGAAGGTTGTAGATATTTCAGAAAATATTCTGAGATAGGGACAATGTTGCAAGTGGGTTAATAGAGGGACATGACTGGCAGATGAAAAAGAGTCCAAGATTCGTGTCAAAAACCAATGAAAAAGGCTCATTAATCAGGGTTATTAGCTATTTACTAAGCAACCAGTCATAGTTAAGGACTTACTTGTGGTAGGGCCCACGTTATAAGGGGAATCTTCTAAAATATGAGCAGACTGGTTAAAAGAAAAAGAAAAACCTGAAAGATTCAGTGTTATTTCTGAGTTGGGGGAATTTCTGTACCTGCTTCAAGCATCCCAGAGTGCTTTCTCAATTGCCATGAGAAAGAAAATGCTGAACTAAGATGGGCCTTGATTCACTGAGGTTATTAAATTTTGAACTCTGAATGCTTTTGTGTTGCCATTTTATTCTTTCTCATCCAATGGACTGTTGGAAAGAAATTATATATAAAGGGGTTCACGGCTCTGTCATCAGTCCCTCAGGGGGATGCCTCTCTTGAAAATTGAACCAAACAGGACCAAAGCTAATATTGTGGGACAATTCAGGAAAG
>JANHGC010000001.1:1080163-1102609 GCA_027560395.1 Boaedon fuliginosus | reverse complement strand
GTGCTTTCTTATCTTCTCGGTGAGAAACTTGACTCCCTGTTTGCATTCTCCTGCCAATTCTTTTGAATTACTAACAAATATATAAGATTGAGCATTGCAATCTTGCCGGTGTCTGTTTGTGTGTGTGTTCACTGTGAATCTGAAGTGGGGGGACAGAACACATGGTCACTGAGAAAATAGCTGTCAGTTGAGAACTATCTCTACAATTATCTTTGCTATGGTATGTGTTTGGCGTTTGATTATTCTTCTGGCACAAAGTTTGTCATAACTGTCCTTGTCTTCTTGCTGTGGTTCCATCATATGTTTTTCACCCTGTTAGTAGAGGATTGCCAAACCACTCAGAATCTTTGTGAATTGGATAACAAACCCTAGCAAATAAATAAGTGAATCCAAGAATTGTACGGTTAAAAGAGAACCTTTGTGATCTTCTAGTCCAAAACCCTGCCTAGGATAGGAATATTGTCCCAGACAAATTATTGTCCAATTTTTGCTTGAAAACTTCCAGCAATGGAGCACCAACAAATTCAGAAGACAAGCTGGAAGTTTCTTCCTGTGAAAGCTTCCTGTACTTCAATTAAATCTTAATATTCCATAGGAAGGTTAAATTTTTGTGTGGGGGTTTGTTCAATACAAAAGAGTCTTGCCTCTTGGAAATAGTTGAAGCCAATTGTTGGAGACCTTCCTGTGTCTCAGAGAAATTCAGAGAGATACATTTTTTTTCTGCCCACTAATTTGGTGGAGATTCACACATGCTCTGATGTGCTTAGCACCTTTCCCCACATTTAAGCATTCGTATATGATGAATGACAGAGGAGAAACAATTAAGAAATATCAGCAATAAACTATTCCTTAACACTGAGCCTCAGTGGCGCAGTAGTTAAATGCAGCACTGCAGACTAGCTCTGCTGACTTGTTCAGCAACTTGTCAGATCGAATCTCACCAGGCTCAAGGTTGACTCAGCCTTCCATCCTTCTAAAGGTCGGTAGAATGAGGACCCAGATTGTTTGGGGGCAATATGCTGACTCTGTAATCTGCTTGGGGTGTGTTGTAAAGCTCTGATAAGCAATATATAACATCTGAGTGCTATTTCTATCTGTGTTGTAAGCTGCCAAGAGTCCTTCGGGAGTTGGGCGGTATAAAAATGTAATGAATAAATAAATAATAAATAAATAAACAGCGCCCCTTGGAAAACTTCTAAAGTGAAAGTCAGTAAGTCAAAAAATTGTTGAGGTTGAATGGCCAAAGTTGTTCGTGTTTGCATTGAGTCAGCTGGCAACAATATGCACCATGAGCCAGTTGTAGTAGGCAATCCTGTAACCATCTATCTTTTCTTTCCAGAATGTGCATTTCTTAGCCCTCCCTGTTATCTTCCTCTACGTACAGTATAGCTTTTGCATTTCATCCCCTCCTAATTGCACAGCAGCCTCTGGTTTCCCAGGCTACTTTAATGTCTCCTTAATGCTGCTCTCAGTGGCTAGGATTGTCAGTTGCTGCTTCTCTGATGGGCTCCTATAGCTTTAACCACATGGCAGTCACAAGAAATTAAATAATTGAATGTTTTCTGTCACAGCCATACTCTCTTGTATCTGCTGAACTTTTGCATGTTGTAATTTAGGTAAGAGCCAGAAGAAGCCCTCCCAGAGCAAAAGTGGCTGTCATATGGCTATATATCTGCCCATATTCAGAATCCTGGAAGATAATAGTATCTGTTTCCCAAATGAAATACTATAAATACAGAAGCAGCTCTGTTCGTTTTTATTGCCCTATCCAGGGACTGTAATAAGTTGCAATTGGCAGTTCTTCAATATTAAATAATTGTGACAACACTCAGGATATAAAAGTACAGGATATATTTGTGTGTGTGTGTGTGTGTGTGTGTGTACTGAAAGAGGAAACAGTACAACAGTATGGATAAAAAGTTAAGTAAATACATAAAGTTTAACCATTTAAACGTTCAAGGTTTATCAGTGTATATTACTGCAAAGTCTTCACATATAATCTACAAATGGGATAATTAATACAAAGTAGAAGGATGAAGATTTTACATGTAGTAATTATATATATTTAAATTAAAAGATAAAGGATATCATAGTTAAAGTCTAAGACCACGGGACCCTAATTATTACAAAATAAATTTTGTTACATAAGTTGATTTAAATTTGGCATTCTAATACCATGACCAGGATGATGTGAATAACCAAGTAATAATTAGGTCATGTGGTTTCCAGTTGACCCCCCACCCAAGAATCTTGGAGGAAATATCGAAGCTTTGCCAAAATCATAACAGAAGAAAATGTGTTAAAAACATTAGCATATTATTATTATATTATAGGGACTATTCTTTATCATACCCTGTGTTCAAAGCTGAATTTATGCTGCAAAAAGAAAAAAAATGGTCAAGTAACATTTAGCAAGTAAGGAGCTTAGAGGAATTCATCTGGAAAAGGATTTCCTTATTTTTTTCTAATTTTTGTAACGTTTTCCATATATTCCCCATCTCTTGCAAAAACCACCTTGTCTTTTAACGGACAAGGACACAATATGTCTTTTCTCATACCTACTTTTCATAGAAGTCATAGTCTCTTTTCTGTCATTGTTGTTTCTTCTTTAAGAGGATGTGAGCAGATATCCAGCTTTATTGTCAACTCGCCACGCCCCAGAAACATTGTGATTGCTGGATATCGGTGTCTTTCCTTTAAGGCTTTTGCGGGTGGGAAAACCGGTTTTACTCAGGCTAGGATTTTGTAGCTGTTAGCAACTGTCATCCCACTCATTGCATCAGTTATACTTTTATCAGTTTATTCTTGCATAGTTGTCACAGGTACATCTTGAATACCACTTACAATAAGAGAGCAATGTTCTCTCTCTTCACATAATTTTTAATAAAGATTTCTTAAGAACCATCTCCTCTGTGTGGGACTCACATAGTTGTTTAGAAACCATTTTCCAAATTCCTGATGTAAAAGAGTTGATAACAGAGCAAAAGTCTCCACTTAAAATACAATTGAATTTCCCATTGAGGATGCATATGCCCCAGATTTGTTCCAGTTGTTGTGAGGACAAGAGTAATTCAGTTTCTAAAGTCTGACCACATTTATTTTATTTATCAATTTAAATAATTATGATGAA
The DNA here is from genome assembly GCA_027560395.1 of Boaedon fuliginosus. NCBI lineage: Eukaryota > Metazoa > Chordata > Lepidosauria > Squamata > Lamprophiidae > Boaedon > Boaedon fuliginosus. Next base: position 1,099,479 of record JANHGC010000001.1, on the reverse strand, counting down.
ATTTGTGGAGATTTGATCTAAACTATAATTGGAGTGATGCTGCTGTCATTTTTGATTCAACAGATTTAAGATGATTTTCACAATAGGCAATGTCTTAGCAAGTTAATTGAAAGTGTTCTATTTAAAGAATCTTGTCGCATATATAAAGGTCTGAAAATACAATATTTATTTTGATTCAAAAACTTGCTTTTAAGAAGATTTAGGGAGGAACACACACAACATTAACATTTGTCTAAAGCAGGGAACCCAAATTCCTCAACTCACTGGCCCCTTTGTGAAGTTTCATGTTGTTCATCAACCCCCAAACATTTATTATATGAAAATAATTTAATAAATGCAACTTTAGTTATACTAATGAAAGCAACAAAGATACCTTGGATAGTCCCTTTGACCCTTGGGGGTTGATATTGATCATTTTTGGGGAGGCCTAGTCAAGGATATTCTCTTCTTTAACAGATGTGACTCCAGTAAATAGAATAAACACATATTTATTTAGTCTATATGCCACCCACCTTGTTTCAACGTTGGATGTTGCCAAATACAGTACAGTAAGGGTCTTATTGCATCTTACTATAGCTCTATACTTTATTAGGTAAATAAGATATAGAGCTATAGTAGCTATATTAGCAAGGCTAGAACAGGTGGTGATTTGCTTTGGCTGATATTAAAACCTCAGCCGCTTTGGTTAATACTTGGTTGGAGGCCATCACCTAGTTAGTCTAGAGCAGGGGTGTCAAACTCATGGCGTCACGGCAGCATCACATGATGTATTGGGACTTTCCCTCCCTTCACTAAAGCGGGTGGGGGCAGGCCAGCATGTGACACAACTGGCCTGGGGGCCGTGAGTTTGACACCCCTCGTCTAGAGCAATTATAGACTAAAAAGTCTTTTTTTTGCGGGGGGAGTGGGGAACTGAGAAGTCCCCTTCATATCATGCCAAGATCATTCTTTTTCAAAGGAAAAGAAAATCAGGGAAGCCAAATCTGATCCCCTTAATTAAATTTAAGTGCTTCGTATTGTTATGAGCATGGTTGGTTCATTCACGATTTGTTGAATAAGCCACAGTGGATAAAATCAAACAGGATGCTAAATCAAGATGAAACAAACCATGAAATGGCTTAGGGTGATGTGTGAAGTCAAGCTAAGACAACTGCGGTCTAGAAATGGCTTTCCCTTATTAGTTTTACTACCTCCTAATCATTCAACCTCTAAATCGATTTCCTTTTTTTTTTCTCAATCAGCTAAACTTAAAGCAAAATCATCTGGAAGGGACAACCAATCATTACTGCTCAAGTTCACGTAACTGGACCTTGAAAAATACGTTTAAGATTTTGGCTAAATCGATTAAGCAGTTTGTTACCTAACATTGTATATGGAGTTTCCCTTCCCGGTGCACAGACCTAGACATCCATTTACGAAGAGACCTTCAACTAGCAGAGCTCTCGGGCAATGACCCTCTTGCCTTACCTCCAAGCACAAGAGAAGATCCCACTCCTGCTGCTTGCCATCTGACAGCCATATAGGGAGAGGGGGCTCTTTTACACCAGGTGTGATCCTGAGGCCTGTTAAACATTTAACACCTGCTGAATCCCTCAATTGTCATGCTGGAAAAAAAATGAGCAAAGGAACAAAAGCAGCACATGGGATCACCTGGTGGAAAGCTGCTGCACGCAGGTTTAGATGAAGCTTTCCCCCCCTTCAGCGACAGGAATATTGATGTCCATTTTAAGATACCTTTCTAAGGCTTCCTTGCTCTGGAAAATGAACAATCTCCTCCTCTATACAGTACTCAACTTTTTAAATGGGATGGAGAGGGAGAACTGTTCACCCGTTAACCTGTTAACTGTTATAAATATGTCCCTGTTTTCTTATTCACAATGATTTCAACTGAATGTTCCAGTAATTAGGTCTAGTGGTTAAAGCATCCTGCTAGAAAACAAGAAACTCTGAGTTCAAGTCCCACCTTAGCCATAAAAGTCTTCTGGATGACCTTGGGCCAGCCATTCTCTCTTGGCCTAACCCATCTCACAGGGTTGTTGTGGTCGGGAAATTAGGAGAAGGAAGGTGTCTTGCATATGTTCGCTGCCTTGAGTTATTTGTAAAAATAATGAAGGCATGATAGAAATAAATAAATAAATAATGAGTAAATGGTAAAACATTAGGAGTTGTCATTGTTCGATAGTAATGTTTGATAGTAATGCATTAAAAACTTGGATCATTTTGTATTTTTGTAATGTCTTTTGAAAAACTAAACCACGTGTTTTTCAAAAAGAACAAACGAGAGCACCTAAGAGCCAGGTAAAGCTCCCATCATTATTGCACAAAGAATTTCATATATCAAATATTGTTCTCTCAACTGTAAAGTTAACAAAACCCAAAAATGGTTTTCAGTTAGAGAATATCAGGGCTAAGCACAGGGGTGGGCTGCTATGGGTTCGCATGGGTTCGAGCGATCCTCCAGCTAAAAGTCTGCCCAGTTCAGCGAACCCGTAAATCCCAAATATGAGACTTTAGTGCTCCACTTGAAGATTAGAGGATTAGAAACTAGATCCTGGGATGTGTAGTTGAAAAAATTAGAAATAATTAGCCTTGAAACTGTATAGAAAGATACCTGAAAGGATTTCTCACAGAGAGCCAAGAGTTCTTCTCCGTCATGCAATGTACAAGATACAAAATAATAGTTTTGAGTTATAAAAATATAATTTCTTATTGATTGTTACAAAAAAAAATCCTAGATGTGACAGCAGTTTGACCATGGAGTCAGTTGCTGAGTTCTTCATCTCAATTTATTAAAGTACTTCGTACTAATGTAAGCACTGAGGAAACGGTTGGACCTGTTAGCTGAAGGTTTTCTTCCAACTTTAATATTATATGAAATATTTTGAGATTTGAGGAAAGAACATTAACATTTTGTGATGAATCTCTCCATATTTCTTTTCCTATCTTGTGGATCAATTACAAAGGGGATAAACTGTATTATACAATGTTGTTATTACTGGTATTATTTTGGTGCTCTCCAATCAGTGTTGGTTCCTAGTGACTATCTGGACTGCAGTTTTCTTGGCAAAATTTCTAGCCTGAGACAAACTGGCCCCTAAGTCACCAACCTGGTTTTGTGTCTAAGGTGGGGACCAGCTAGAATATGAAGTCTTCAAGTTCTAATCTGTGGTTTTAGCCCTACCCCAATCTGGCTTAATGCTATTAGATGATTCACTAAAATCTCATCAACCATGAATTGGGGAACTACAGTCTATCAAATAACCCTGAGTTAGCTAGGTTCACATATACAAGGAAGCTACAAACATGGTTTATAAGCCACAATATCTGGGTTCACATAACATAGTAAACTGCAGTGTGTTTTATTGAGAAAAGGGAGAATCAAGATAGAGACAGCAGTTCTATTTTTAGTGTGACCCTTTTCTCCTAGAAAGGCCACTGATTGTGACAGTTCTCTGTTTTCAGATGTTTGTGTGATGCCCTAAAGACAGAAATCAGTATTTTTCCGTTTCTGACTTACAATGTTCTTGTCTTGTGTTTTTTTTAAAGTCTGCTTTGGTAAATCACATTCTTCATTAATTCAATCAGGGAATTTTTCATTTGCTGCAGAGAATGAGAATCCAATAATATTATACCCACACATTGGATCCACACATCAGCTGAAGCTCCTGTTGTGATTCCGTGTTAGTATTATGTATAAATTAATCCAGCCATTAAGACAATCATGGGTCGATTAAACCATACCATATGTGGAAAACAGTTTTTACCTATTTTGCAGAACTGTCCTATATATTTATATATTTATATATAGGACATTACTGTATGTAAAAATAAATGTATATATTTACTCAAGAATAATAATCACTGGATTCAGGGAACCATACTGCAAGCAAACTATTTTTGTCCAGAAACTAGAAGTGACCCATAAAATTTCTAGATTTAGTATGGTTCTTAATGTTTGGCTTTAATAATAGGCATTTCATTTTTATTGCCATTTTGGTGTGTCCACGCAGGTTTTTTTTTAGAGTGAATGGCATTTTTTAGAATGATGCCAAAAAAAGAGAGAGAATCTAAAGAAGCTTAGTTGGTAAGAACAGAAGCCAAAGTTAGCTAGTTTAGGAGCTTCTTCCTCCCAACTCCCCCTGGCTACCCCAACTTTATCAACCCATATTCTCAGCCAAAGCAGAGGGAGAGGTTATCCATGGCAGATTCCTACAGATGTACACCTGGAGTTTAAGTCCCATCTCAGTATTCACTGAGGGAATCCCAGAGAAAAAGCTCATTCCTCTCAGCCTCAGGGTTCTGCCTGTACAATGGGCAAACTGTACAGGGGCTGGCTGAGGCGAAGGGTGAAAAGCATTCAAGAGGCTAAGAAAACAATTAAATGAAGAATGGCCCTTGTTTTCTACTGGGTAGACCAGCGCAGCAACTTTCCATATGTCTTGCAAAGTTTTCCTAGTGGTGTGCATTTATTTGCATTGGGCTGTTACCTTCCTGAGTCCCAGCCAGCCTGTGACACTTGCTAATCCCTCTAGCCCATCCCAAGGGTGCTGCATGCAGAGCCAAAGAACCAGAGCGCTGTTCCTCCTTCAGCAGGATTTGAACACCTCAGCCTCTCCCCACATGAAGGAGCAGACCGCCCGCCTTCTTGCCCCACGACCTGCAGCCTTACTCTTCTCCCAGGTGTGCAAGGCCAAGGGATCTAGACTCTCTTCTCTCTTGATCGGTCTCCCGAACCTCAGCCTACTTCCTCCCAGCACCTGCCCGCACACCCTGGCCCTCCCTCAAAACCAGGATGTGGACGTTTTCCCCTTCCCTCCCTCCTTCTGCCCTGCCTCTGCCTGCCCCTGGCCATTCCCTCCTTCCCCGTTCCCCACAGCACCCTACAGCTGCCCTGGCCTCCGCTCCCTCGCCACTCTGCCAGCCCTGGGGCAGCAAAGAGAGAGAGGCAGGTGGGTGGAAAGCGACAGCTGGTGTTGTTCCAGGGAAGGTTTAATGAGCATCTTTTCCCTTCCCTCCCCCTCTGCTCTTTGTGGAGCGAGTTGCCGGGGCTGCTGGCTCTAATCAACCCCATTAGCAAAGGCTCTGGTGCTACTCTGGGGGGCTCCCAACGCCCCCTCCCCCTGCATGCCCGGCTTGCCTTCCTGCCCTGCTGTGTCAATATTTGCCCTGAGTAAATGCAGAGCCCATGACAGGTGTGCAGGGGAGACGGCACACTCTCGGTGACAACACAGCCCTCCGGCTTGTCGTCCCTGCAGCCCCCAACACCCCAGCCCCCCCCTCCCTGCCAAGCCAGAGCTATTTTTATCGGGCCTATAAAAGGCACTGCCAGGCCAGCATCACCCTCATTTTCCACTCGCTTGGCTGGGAAGGTGAGTCGCTCACCTGGAGCTGCCGACGTGTCACTGGAACCAGGTGAGATGTTCCCAGCCTGAGGCTTAAAGGGGGAAGGGTGCTGGGAGGGGCTGGGCACTGGAAGCCCCGATGGCCACTGAGCACCCCAAGTGATGGGGGCTCCTTTCAGTTGTGAAACAAGGTTGGGGAGGGGGAGACTGAGAAGAAGACTTCTCAGAACAAGAGCTGCCGGGGTTGATTGCCTTAGCACTGTACTATTCAGCTTCTAGTGGCTTTTCAAGGGAGAATCTAAATCAATAAAACTTCTGCCAGCGTGGTGGGAATAGTTACCTTTGCCAAAATCCTCCCCTCTGACCTTGGCATTACTATTATTCAATCTACAGCAACTTAGAAAAATAATTGAGTGAAATTGAAACTTGAGTTTCGATCATCTGTTCTACTTGTAAGAGTAAAGCTGCTGGATCCTGCTCGAAGTGTTGCATAGTTATGGCTACTGCTCCTCCGTTTCTTTTATTAGTTCTTTTTAAGTGTTCCTTTCTTCTCTCTCCTTTTTTCATTCATTTACCCATTTCTTCTATTCCCCTCTTCCCCGCTTTATCTATGTATGCTTTGTCCTTCACAGATGCCATCTTCCAGGAGAGCCGTGAGACCGCAAGGGGGCCTATGCAGTGGCTGATGGGCCTGGCAGAGCAGGACCCCTTCCTCTTCCTGGGTGCTAGCTGGGCTTGCCTGGCGTCGAGCCCCACGCACAAGACCTGACGTGAACGTTTTGTTCGTTCGGCTCGCGTTAGGCAGGTCCAGCCTGTCTGCAAACGCATGCACCTCTTACATGGCATGCATGTGTGATGAAAATCTGGCATGTATATGTACATTCATGTCTATGTGCATGATTCAGAACGCGAAGTGTATATAAAATTGTACACTTATCTCCGGCAGCTTATGCCTGAAGAAATCTACACTAAACCTCACTCAGGAACGTAGAATAAAATTGTCTGGTAAAATTGCCTGCCTGTCGCAGACAGTGGGATATTTTGAAATTTGATGTCCCTTTTTTCATGGCTGCCTGGCTTAGAGAAAGACTTTCTGGAGACTTACAAGCCCCTTAAGGAACTGCTTTCAAAACCCAGCACAACTTTACAATGGATATTTGTGCGCTGACAATGTTGTTCTCCATCTGCAACAGCTACTAACTTACCTTAGCCATTCCAAATTCTGTCCCTGTCACCAATTTCTCTGAATTCCCACCAAGCCCCAAGGGCTTTGGGGTTCATTTCAAAGAAGGAAACTGAATGCATCTCACTCCCAAACCCCACCGAGATCTTCCATGCCATCTTATCTCTACTTACGATCCTTTGGGGTTTAGCTTTCTTGGCTGGTATTCACATTGTCAGAAATTCAGATTCTTTTCCCCACTTTACTTATCCTTTAGACAAAAAGGATGACCTTCCCTATGGGGCTGTGACAAGAAAGAGAGAGAGAGAGAGAGAGAGAGTTGTTTCTTTCCCTACAAATGGTTTGTCCGCTACAAGATGCCTCTGAGAGACACGCTTGTTTGAGAGGTTCAAAAAAGGGTCACCAGACCAGTCCCTTCTGCTCAGACACAAAATTAGATTAGGAATCGAGGGATGTGGATGGGAGTCGAGTAAGAATGGAATTTCTAGTAACAGGCTGTTATAGGATGGCTGGATAAGTGAGCCTGAGGACATCCCCCCCGCAGCCCCTCAGCCCCATTGGTCCAGCATTCTAGAAAGTTCCTAGAGTGCTCCAGGTAGAGAGCAAAAGGGCCCAGGGTTCTTCTCTTTTACACAAGGTCTCTGTTGTCTCTGAGAGAAACCAGATGAGTCTTTTGCATCTGGAAGGATGAGTGCAGCCAGCTCCAGTTTTGAATAAAAAAACCTACCTGGCTGTGAGCTATTTTGGGAAAAGCCAGAGCACAGTGATAGACTTACCAACATGTGCAAGAAAATACACATCCAAGGAGGGTGATGATTCCATGTCGGTGAAATTCTTTACACAGAGTAGTGTTTGCTATTGCTATTGCTACAGTTAGGAAGAAAAGAGAGTGACTCCCTTCAGCACAACTAGATGAAGATTTTAGGGTTGAGATATATTACATGGGTTTTATTGAACTAAGCTATCTGATTAACAAACTGATTCCTTATGTATATCTCCTTGGTACCATTGTTTTAGGTACATATTCATATGATCTTGGTTTAAAGATGCCAGTCTTTTATATACTTCCTTGACATTTCCATAAATGACATGCATAGAGCTCTCTTGAACTCTAGCGAGTGTATCAATAATTCCATACAATATTTTTTATCAAAATCAGTTATTTCTTGTCACAAAGAAATGGACAATTTCTCTTTTAGATCTTACAGACTTCCATATCAAGTTCTAGTTATAACCCACCTACAAATACATTAGAGACCTGGAGCAAATGGTGTCTATTAGGAATCTATCAGATGGCATCTAATATTTCGTCCATGATCATATATGCATTATTGTGCATAAAAAGCTCCAAATCCCTGTATTTTCAGAAGACAAATAGTTTCAGTTTCAGTATTCATACCTAGGAAGCAAGGACCCAATTTCAATATTATTTATTTGTTGTGAGCCGCCCAGAGTCCTGCGAGATTGGGCGGCATACAAATTAAATTGTTATTAATATTATTATTATTCAATATGAATTTCTTATTTTTGTCAGAGCTCCTTAGGGCTGCAACTAGCCCTTTTCTTGGCAGGATTTTTCTACTTTCAAACCAATAACAAACAAATATTCAAAAATATGATGATCTTTCAAGCATGGATAGGGAAAAATAAGTATACAAAACCAATAATGAAAGCCACCCCTCTTTCTGAAACCTTGGCCCACTCTCATAAAAACAGCAGAAAGCTTTATAATTCATTCAGATGCAATTAAATGGGGTTTCTGCACAACACCTAGTAAATATTCTTACTTTCCAAGCAGACCTTGAAGAGTTTGATGTGCAGATTATTTGCAGGTGATGAGGCTGATCTTCAGGCTGTAAAGATTTTTATCTGCAGATTTCTTGCATCAAGTGGATGTTAGAGGCATCAGTGTGATCAAGACACTTCTTATCCTGCTGGCGATCAGCCTCTGGCTTCTGTTGCCTTTCCCTAAAGATTCAGAGATTCAATATACTGGTAGGTTATTCAAGCAGGAGCACTTGGTGCCTTGCTGTCCATACAAAATCAAGTTAATCAACTATTAGACTTGGTTCACTTGCCAGGGTTCAAATCCAAAGTTTCAGAATATAGAGTTGCCACATTGTTGTCTGGAGTTGGCATTTAATTGTTTAAATGCCTTTGTTTCTTCACATATTACTCCTTTGATTATTATGTTGTGGTTAGCAGAAACTACAGTAATTTTCTCTCTCAAAAAAAAGCAGTTCTGTGTGTGTGTGTGTGTGTGTGTGTGAGAGAGAGAGAGAGAGAGAGAGAGAGAGAGAGAGAGAGAGAGAGAGAGAAGAAAAACATTGTCAGATAAATGGCTGATTTATTCAAAAATAATTAGTTTCCCCCCAACATAGTGTATTCCACCCATGTAGGATCCCAAAATTCTCCAACTCCAGAAAATGCTGCTTTGTATGTCTGCTATCCTTCCTGGATATAAGCATAATCTAAAAATTGTAGCCATAAATGTAGTTGGGCTTTAGGAAATTTACTAAAAAGACAAGCTGCGCCTCTGAAAGAATAGCAAATCTTACTTTATTGTAAGACCATGTGATGGAACTCTGCCTATTTAATCTAGCCTCCTGTTTCCCACTATGGCCCTTCCCAGGGGAAATAAATAGGGAGAAGAATCCTCATACTGCTCAGTGGTTCTCCATCAACTTGTCCTGATCACTTACACTGTCTTTATTGATATATCAGTTTGTTTCTCCGTTAAAGATGCTGAAAATGGCAGTCATCACCAAGGGATCTTAGACCACCTACCCTGGTTTAGCCAGTCACGGTATAAATAATTGTTTGGTGTTTCCTACATCTCCCATCATTCAGTTTCTTTGGACAAAACCTCAGTAAGTGGATATGGAGAAGTGTGTTGTTATAATTCATGAAACAAAAAGAAATATATTCAATAATCTGTAATATTTGTATGTTTGCTAAATTGGAAAGCTCTTCAAAACAGCCACTTTGAATCAAAGTGATAAATAGCCAAGCAATAATGTATCTGCTATTATCTCCCCATCAACTCAGTTCTTCCAAGTGAATCTGTCTAGTGAAGGACACAAAGCCAAAAGGGAGATAACTGAGAGACAGAAACCGCAATTACCTCAGACTTTTTTTCACATAATATACAAAATATAAAGGAGGCCCTGTTTTTCATAAGTTCCTCTAATCTTGTAAGAGTTCCTGTGTCTGTAAAAATTAACATTGAGGGGCAGGGAATGATTAGTGTATACTTTCTCATCACTACAGCATTTTGATAGGAAAGAACACCAATAACATCATTTCATTTTAAGGTACAACTCTTACAGGTATCAAAAAAGGCCAAACCAGATATTTTGTCAGATGAGAAGATTCTCAAGATTATTTTCTGTCTTGATTTTACATGCATTGCTGAGTGAAGCACGCTGGTACTTGACTCTTTCTTCAACATTGGACAAGAATCCTCCATCACGTCTGAAGACAAGCTTGCTTCAGAGGCATCCATGTGGCACGCAAAGTTTTTCTTCTGACTGCTCAATCCCCCTTTACTACCTGTTGCATCTGCCCTCTGTCTGACAATAAGGCTGGCTTGAAACACGGAGCACTTTTAGAATTATTTATTTATTTGATTTATACCCCACCTCACTTCCCCAATCAAGGAGAAGAATCTGAACTTTGCATCTCTCTCCCAAAGAGCTGGCCTTTGTTTTAACCTGGCATCTTTGGTCAGGTTTTTAAATCCTTCCACTCAGGAATTTTTTTTTAATGAAAATAAGTTCCCAGTTGGTAGGGTGAGCCTCCAGGATGTGGTAATCCTGCAACCATTTGTAGACTGTTTGACATCTTATTAGGCAAGCAAATACAAAGCAGGAATGCAAATGTAGGCAAAATAGGATTTCACAGGGTGGCATGATGCAAAAGAAAACGAAGCTCCTGCGTCTTGACAGAAGAAACGGGGGGGGGGGGGAGGCTTGTGTCTTATCAAGCAGAAATGATGATTAGCTTTCTCCTCATGCTCCTACCAACCCTAATCCCTAATTTGTTACCCTTTGGGAGCAGGTAGAAAATAGTTCTTTTGTCTTGTCCCACAGCCAGTAAAATTTGGAATAACTTGGATCCACAAAAGCACTAAATAGACCAACCATACACAGTAAATACCAAACCATGATACTTTAAATACTCGTATTGTATGATATTTCTGTGCTGTCTACAGTAGCCAATACTTCAAAAATCTCATCTTAATGCAGAGAATGACTGGAGACGGGGGCTTTTATTATGATATTGGAGCAAAATAGCCATTAAAGACACCAAATACATTATACTGTTATCTTAGAACAGGGATGTCAACTCAATTTCACTGAGGGCCGCATCAGGGTTGTGTTTGATTTGGGGGGGGCCAGGGTGGTCATGGCTAGCTCGACATCACTCATGGGGTGCCTGTGGCGGCCTGAGTGCTCTGCCAGTGAAAATGAGCTCCTGAGCTCCATATTCAGCTGCGACAGCTTCCTGCAACTCTGCCAGCGAAAACGGAGCTTGGGACGGCCACCCAGGGACCTTCCAAGCTCCGTTTTTGCTGGCAGAGGCACCGCAGGCTGGTCCTTTGTTGCTTCCAGGGCTGCCGTGTGGGCCAGATCTACGCATCCTATGAGCCAGATCCAGCACTTGAGCCTTGAGTTTGACACCCATCTTAGAAGCAGGCATTTCCCTACAATCTGGAAAGCACATTTTCATCTTAATACAACACTTTGGGGGGTGGGGTGTATTTTGAGTGTTGCATAAAGAAGAACAGTCTACCTAAACTTTCTGAATGTGTGCCAGTGGTGGGTTTCAACCAGTACGACACTGTTCAGCCAAACTGGTTATTAAAATAATTACCAGTTCGGTGAACCGGTTGTTAGAATTAAGCTACCAGTTCAATCGAACAGCTAGCTAATTAGATCAGCTGTTTTTCAGGCATGAGGTGATACACGCATGGTGCATGCACCACACACACCACCTCAGGCCTGAAAAACAGCTGATTTAGCTACTGGCTCCGTAAATTTAGTAACTGGTTTGGCCAAACTGGTAGCTAAATCAGCTTTTTTCGGGCCTGAAGTGATGCGGGCGCAGCATTACCTCACCTGCATCAATTTAGGCCAAATTTAGGCCTAAACTTAGATTAAGTTTGGCCGAATCAGTTGCTAAATTTAGTGGAGCTGGTGGCTAAATCAGCTGTTTTTCAGGCCTGAGGTGATGCATGCGCAGCACACACTACACATGCATCAATTTAGGCCCCAAAATCAGCTGATTTAGCTACCGGTTCAGCTGACCCAGTAGCTAAATTTTCGGGCCTAAGGTGATGCACGCACATCATGCATTTCGCAAGCATGTGCCTTGCGTGTGTGTACACACCCAAAATGCCAGCACCAAGCGAACCGGTTGTTAGATCAGTAGGAACCCACCCCTGATGTGTGCCTATTGATTATTGATTTAAAAGGTAGAGTTTAACATTCAAAAATCAGTCTGGTGACACCAACAAATTTTTAAAAGTTATAGTTTTGTAAGATCAAGGGTAAAGTGTGCTTGCTTATCCATATGCAGACTCAGCTAACCCTGTTTCTGTTGTCTGGTTTGACAAAGGGAGCCATTCCCCTCCATCTTTTAACATGCAATAAGGAAGGAAAGCAAATTAACCAGGCACAAAAATATCTAAGCATTATTCCCAGAGCTTTGCACTGAACATCTTACTGCCTGAGGTGAAGAACAAGGAGGCATTGCCTCCAATGAATGCACAAAGCTGGTCAGACCAGCAGGAGCACCTTGCTTGAATGTTGGCAAAGAGCCAGCATCTTTTTACCACATGGCAGACAGCTGGCAAACCGGGGAAATGATAGGCCATTTACGTATAAACACATACAGCCCTGTCTTCCAACCTCTTGGCATTGCCTCCAAATATAGCTACTTCGTTCTCTTCAATGGCCAGCCCTATTTACCCCTCTATCTTTCATAAGGCAATAGGAATGCTTCACTTCTTATCACCTCTACTATCAGCTCACTGAAGAATAATTTCTGTGGAAGTTGAAAAAACTTAACTCGTGAAATATTGGACTGTGAGGAAGTAATAGCTATGGCTTCAAGTTGCTATTTGCTTTGAAAACAGCCTAGGGCAGGTGTATTATTCTAACTTTTAGCACAGACCTGCATTTTAGGGGTCCAGAACATTCTTGCAGTCATAGATTTTCTACTTTGTTGGACAAAGAAGTGGTATTTGTAAAAAACTTGAGTGAGCAGCTTTCCACGGGTGATTGATCATTACTACACCCCTAACAGGTCACCTTAACCCTATTTGGCTAGTGCCTGGCACTACCTTTCTAAGGCTCCTTCAGACAATGTCCTGGCTGCAAGACAGGGAGTGGTTGCAGTCCTGGACCATGTTGGGGGTCACCCAAACTAAATACTATTCAGTGAGCAGATCACTGAATCCATTTTGACAATGGTGTGACTCATATGAACAGATTTCTGTTAGGGGCATCAAAGGGAGAAAAGTTTTTAAAAGAACAATGTTTTGTCTTAGGGTGAAGTGGTGAATGAAAATAGAATGGTGTTAATGTATCTGGGCTCCTCTGCTCCCCCCTCAGCCCCCCATTCGAGTTTGAGAAACTTTTATAACATTCACCAATTAGTTCTCAAGCCGTATGTTTAGGATGTTGGGTTTATTTATTTATTAATTTTATATAGCCACCTATTTCAATTTGAGAAACTTTTATGACAGTCACCAATTAGTTCTCAAGCCATATGTTTAGGATGCCATGTTTATTCATTTCTTAATTTTATATAGCCATCTCACTGCCATAACTCTGTCCTGAAGCAATCCAGAAGACCACAAGAAAATAGCAAAGAAGTCGTGTTTTCTGAATCTATTTGTTGCTATTGAGGGGTCACTCAGATTTCTACAGACCACCTATGGCCAACCTACAGTTCTCTTAAAAAAAAAAAAGAACAAAACCACAGGATCATCATAGAAAAAGTCAGGATAGATCTTGTCTTCATTGAATCTCAAAAGAAAGACCCACAAATTCAAAAGAATGCAAAGGTAAACTACACACAGTTCAGGAACAGGACACACACTTGAAGCTGCTGGCGGTTCTAATCTCACATTTTGGCCGTGAACCGAGAAGGTGAATGAAGGAGGGAGGAGAAAATAGCCAGGAACTGTATCAGCCCTGTGTTCCAAGCCCAGTTGCCAGGCTGAGAGCCCTTAGGCACAAGAATGTTCTGTTCTCACACAATTTTCCCTGTGTGTTTTCATGGATGGGAGGAACAGATTTACCTAGCAGAGTTTCATTCATGAGACATTGCAGGCAGGTTTTATTGCTGATGATATCAGTTTTTGTTCTGCTCCCCGCATTATCTAATCTGTTTGATTCTTTCACCAAAAGCAACCTCTATTTCCCTCACTTAAAAGACAGCCATTTTATTTATTAGGAAGAGCTAGAAATTATTAGTCAAAACGCTTTCTTGGCTACAGCTGCTGATTCCATGCAGCTCCTGAAAAGACAAAGCCTCTGATAATAATAATAAGTGGCATCTTCTGCCCCGGGGTTGCCAACTTCTTTAACAATTTATTCTGGGCCATGAATACCAGTGTGAACTGCAAACATAAGAAGATGATCACTTCTGTCTATCAAAAACTTCACCAGTGATTTAACGGTGATTCTGTTAAAAAAAAGAGAGAGCTAGGGATGAATCCTTATGGTGACATATTTTTTCCAGGCTTTTTATTTGAACTAGAGAAGGAACAAATTTTCAGGTGAAAGAAAATTCAATAATAATAAAAACAAGAGTTATTCTTTAAAATTCAGTGCATTTATTGATGCAATTCTATGGAGTTCGACAGCTTGAGCCATGGCATGGCATCAATTAGATACCCTTGCTTCAGTTCCAATAGCCAGGCCTGGTGAGACGTCATCATCTGCGTGGGAACAGCTGGCTGGTCCTTTGTGGCCTTCTAGGTGGATTAGTCCCCATAGCAATCAGAGAGGCCCGATAGGTAACCTGATGTTGGGGTGTGTGTGTGAGTGTGTCTCTGTGTGTGCTGTACTCAGGATGGTTGCAGCTCTGTTTCTTTCCACACATCCAAGGGCAGAGTAATATGTTTCTCAGCATCCAAATATAAAGAAACATTAAACTAACACTCCTTTTAAATGGCTCTTCAAAGAACACTTCTTCCAAAGCTCCCTCTTGGTAGAACCCAAGAAGCAATCAAGAAGAAGGTAGGCTATGACCCAGCAGATCCAGCTTTTACTTGGACAGATTTCAGTGGATGCCCTTAGGTGAACTCCGCCGCCTCGAGTTCCCCATTGGGGGAAGAGAGGCGGGATATAAATCCAACAAATAAACTGGTGTCTCACCTTTCTTCCTGATCTGCAATCCCTAGGCAGCCTCACAGGAAAAGATTGTCACGATTAATCTGATGTATATGCAATGCGTTCTTTGGTAAAGAGTTCTGTAAACATCCTTTAAACCATGATTCACTTAGATCAGGACTGGGCTAGTTATAGCCACTTTTCACAGCCCTCGGGGCTCCGTAGGACTGTGACGGACAGCTCAGTTTCTCACCATTTTGATGTGGGAAGCAGAACAAAACAATATAAGCTGTAAAACAGGCAAATCATAAGTAAAAACTGAACAAAAATACTTGCATGTGTGGTGTGACCACGTTTGTTTTACAGTTCCCACCATCCACAAATGTTAATAATGCCCTTTTTGGCATTAGGATTCTGAAGAAGTTGTGCATCTCTTCCTTTTCACTGTTGTTTTCACCCCCCAGTTTAAAATTGTTTAGATATGACTTCCTTTTGTCTTCTAGTTTTGAGAGCTGAAGGGAAACTGGAGCCTAAAGAAAGGATAGGCAGAAAGTACTTATTAAGGACAAGAGAAGCTTACATATTGCCATCGGACAGATAAGGCTGTCAGAAGCAACAATATATAGTGGCCACCTGTAGCAGAAAATATGGCTTCTCTCGGCTTATAACAAGGGAATAATTAGCAAAATTCCCTTCTTCTACATTATTTGAGATATTGTAGCCATCAAAGCTGACACCAGCCAGAGCATAGAAAAACTCAAAGAAGTAGTCCAATATAGAAAAATTGGGGGAGATCTGGTCCATAGAATTGCCAGTTGGACATGACTGGATGGATAATATAGCATGATCACCAACCTTGATGCATTGGGCAATCCTCAAACAGGTCCAAGCAAAGACCAAAATAAGAGTCTCCCTACTAGAGCATCTTGAATCCACCCATTTGTCCAAGTTCACGGTGCCAATGGGAACAACAAAGGCTATGAAGGTAAGCCTGGTCTAAATTTTCATCCAAAAATTTATACCGGTAAGGAAGACCGGATAGCTAAGATAGGAGAATTTTGGAAAGTGCTGTGCTGGGAAAATATATCAGGCAGCTCAAACAGGTAGGAAGGCCTGGCTCTAACCATCCAAGTGGCAGCGAAGCTTGAGAACTAGAAGCACAGATGGAGGACAGGAGTTAGTCAACACCACTTCAGTATGTTATCCCCACCTGAGACAATTGACATAACTGAAGAAATGATGGCTACATTAACCATGGTCAAGCGGGTTATGCAAACACAGTTTGAAGGTCTGGCTTGGCTATCTCAGGCCTAAGGGAAGGCCGTATTTCTTCCACTGCTGCCCTTGCCCCTGGCAAGATAGGAGAAATCACATCCCTCTCTTCTCTATGTTTTCTTCCTCTGGATGCAGAGTGATCCGTTAGTGAAATGAGATGGGAAAGAAGGAGAGAGCGAAGGGCAGCAGGAGGAGGGATTCCTGATCTAATCAACCAGGCCTGGCAAATAAACCCAGCTGTGCCTCTGCCTGCAGCAGGAAACAACTTTTGGAGCAAACACTGCACTGGGCAACCGGTGGCAAAATAAACAGGAATTGGCGCTACTTCCATCTGCTCCATGCAAGGAGGAAAGGGGGAGATGGGGGGTCAAGAAAAACTGCTCCCCCTGGAAGAAAGTGGAAAACAATCTACAGTGTCCCAAAGGACTCAAAACATTCATTGTAGCACTCAGCATATTTCATTTTTCATAATGTATTTTCAAGCTCCTTTGGCCATGAAAATCCAGACAAGGGTCATCCTTACCTTGTTTTGCATTTCTTATTGCCTCACTTCCTTACTGAAAGTGTATCTAATGTATAGGAGCAATGTAAATGGCTATGGGAACGGTCACAAGATATGGAAGAAGTTGCTTCATTGGTTGGGTCACTTTTCATGAAATAAAAGATTGGGTCTCATTACCCAGCTCAGCAAATGAAATTATGCCTTGTAAATGGTAATTCAGCCTGTCATAAAAGAAAACAAATTAAATCAAAGTAAATTATATTTTGTTCTTTGTAGATATCCTTGAAGTTTATTAAATGAAATGAATTACATATAATATACAAACTATATCAGTTAAAATTTTCACAATTCATGTTAGATTCAAAACAGATATTTTGTCTGCTGAATATTTTCATCAATATTGGTAGGAAGGTCAGATGCAGACAGATACTGCTTCTAGGGAATATCAAGATCTGGGGGGAGGGGGGAATGACAGCTTAAAAATTAGTAATGTGAAATCACCCTTTGTGGTAATTTGATCCATGACTTCTCTATAAATTAAATCCAAGCAAATCTTAATTTTTTTAAAAAAAAAATCATTAACCCAAGATTTTTAAATGAGTTCTTCAACAAGCCATAATGCCTTGCTTTGCATAAAATGCTAAGGCATAATGGATACATGGTACTAGGCTCATGAAAAAAGTACACAATAGTTTAACACAAAGAGAGAAATCAGTCTTTTAGTCAATCATGCCAAATAGTAAGCATAAAGGACAGTGAAATAGGAAGGCCAGAATAAAGGTTATATAATTTGCTTGGCCCTTTAATACAGCTTGGGGCGGGAGGAGGGTGGAATGTGTGCCTTCAAGACAGTGTTGACTTGTGTGACTGCCTGGACAAGTGCCTGCAGTTTTCTTGGCAAGATTTCAGAAGTGGTTTGCCATTGGGTCCTTCCTAGGCCTCAGAGGCAGTGACTGGCCCAAAATCGGAGTTCCCCCGAAAGGGGTGAAGAGAGGCGGGATATAAATCTAATAAATAAATAATAAATAAAATCATCCAAGTGCGTTTGTGCCTAGGGTAAGACTAGAGTTCACAGCCTCCTGGTTTCTAACCTGGTGCCTTACCCAGTAGACCAGATTGGCTGTACTTTAGCATGTAAAACCAAATTATCCTGACATTATTTTTATACGGGGAAATGCAGTTGCAGGTAATCCTTGCCTAGCGGCCATTCACAGTAACTTTATGACCAATCCTCGCATTTATTACCTTTGTATGTCTGGAAAACAAAGGAAAGCTAAAGCAAGATAATAAGCACACTTGTAGTTTCATAATGACTGATTTGTCGGTCCTAATTGTGGTCACTAAATGAGGTCCACCAAAACTATTTCTGCTGAGTATAACATTCTGTTTTCCTGCAGTGTAGATTGGGTTGGACCGATCCATCTGACTTACAAAGTAGAACCAAACAATGTAAAAATAGGACGTAAGCTCAGAGAACATTTAGTCCAACTTTCCCTGCAAGAGTCCACAACTGTCCATCCATAACAGACAGCCATCCAGCCTGTTTAAGTCCTTCATCAGGTGAGAGACTCTTCATCTCTGGCAGAAGTAATGATTAGCCCTGGCATAATCAAGGAGAGCTAAAACCTTATCAGAAAGAAAAGTTTTGCAGGTGCAAGGCTAGATTCAGAATATCTTGGAGATAACATTAAGTAACCACAATGGAACAATTGTTCCCCAAGCAGCTTTTCACAATCTGTAAAATGTAGAATTTTCAGCTCCCACAATTTCCAGCAGAGATTAGATTTGCTAAAGGTTCTAAGAATTATACTGGAGTCCAACATCTCTAGATGTTCCTTCAAGATACTGAATCAGGCAAAAAATGCTAGAGAACAGGTATTTTTTTTCTTTCATTCCACCTCCTTTTTCCTGATAATAAACAAATTCACAATTTCGCTATGATTCATACCCACTTTTCCATGTGGTGTTGGCTTTTTATTGGTTGGAAGCACAATTAAAAACAAATCCCTATTCCTCTTAAAGAGTACTGGCAAACAACAAAGTGATGGACAGCCTGTGAATAGCCTAGGGTCAAGGTAAAGCACAGAATGACACAAAGAGAACATGCAAGAGGCCCCAAATAAAACACACCAGTAGCACAACTGTAGCCCTAAACAATCAGGCAGGAAATCCCAGAAAAAGGCAGTGTGAGTTACATTGTATAGTGCTTCTCTTTATCTGCCATGCTTTGTGCCTCACCTTGGGGAACCTTTATTTTTGTTCAACCCCGTAAGCCTTTTCCCAGGGGCATGAACTGTTCAGGAATTGGGTTTTTTCACCTTTTCATCCCAGTAAAGCTTACACTTTTAAAAAAATGCTGTTTTAAATGTATGTACTCAGCATTTAAACAAAAATCAAGGGGCTTCTGGTAGCTGCTTTTCCAATGAGCATATTTATTAAGATTGAGTTTGAAAAAGCTGCTGCTAGTGTCTTACTAAAATAGATTAACACAGGTCTCCTATAATGCACCCAGAATTATTTGACATACCATTTCCATGCATAAAGCAGCTCACTAATGTTGGGCAATTAATATATATATATATATATTATTATTTATTTATTTATTACATTTTTATACCGCCCAATTCCCGAAGGACTCTGAGCGGTTTACAACATAGATAGCAATAGCA
>JANHGC010000001.1:1025552-1043151 GCA_027560395.1 Boaedon fuliginosus | reverse complement strand
GCATTAGACATTTTTTAAACAGATCAAGTTGGCATAACCTGTAACTATTTTGTTATCTAAAGGAAAGAGGCATATCTTAAAAAGAATATGTTTTACAACAGGGGTGTCAAACTCGATTTCATTGAGGGCCACATCAGGGTTGTGTTTGATCTTTGGGGCTGGGGTGGGTGTGGCTGGGGTTGGGCATGGCCAGGGTAGGTGTGGCCAACTCAACATCACTCGTGTTGGGGATGCTTGTGGGGGCCCGAGTGCTCTGCCAGCGAAAACAGGCTCCCGATCTCCATTTTTGGCTGCAAATGTTTCCTGCAACCCTCTGCCACTGAAAACAAAGCTTGGGAGGGTGTTGTGCAGCCCTCCCAAGCTCTTTTTTCGGTGGCAGATGCCCTGCGGGCCGGTCCTTCACTGTTTCCAAGGTGGCCCCACAGGCCAGATCTAAGCACCCTGTGGGCCTTGAGTTTGACATCCCTGTCTGACATGAAGGGAGACCTAAATTCAACCCCCAGGTCCTGCTACAAACTCCTTTTTGAAACTTTAGAAACCACATGTTGGTCAGTTTCAATAATGCTAGGCTAGATCTTGTGCCCAGTAGTTTGATCCAGAATCTGCCCATTATTTTGATTCCTAAATCATCCTCCAACTCAATAGGACCATGAATTAAAATATCCCATCTCACCATCCCAGTCTGGAATCTCCTATTTAAGTCTACTATTAAAATTCTGGCATGCAATACCTATTGTATAATTGCCATTAGGTCTAGTTTTGACCTCAACCATATTCATATATGGAACAAGTACTTTAGATCACATCTATCTATATCTATAAAAGAGAAGTGGGGTGGGAATGTGTGTTTATATGTGCTCTACACAAACTTTCAGTCCTGCATCAATCTAGCTCAAACTTGGCAGATAGATAGCTAAGCATAGTAAGATCAGCACTGTTGGGATCACCAAAGGGTAGGGGTCAAAGAGGACACTCTTAACAAACAAGCAGCAACACTCTGAGTGTGTGTAGTTTTCCCTCCCTCTACTGAGCATGTGCAGTTTTCAAACTGAAGCGACATATTCAAACTGAGAGCCATATTCAAACTGAGGTGCCATATTTTCAAATGGCACTCAAATGGAGAAGCCGACCCCGCCAAGTAAGGTTGGCTGCGACATGTGGAAATGGGTGGCAGGTCTTCAGAAGGCCCACAAACACTGCGGCACAAATATACTACTTTAAAAAAAAAACCCAGAACATGGCCGGGTAATCAGCTAGTTTCTTATAAGAAAATACAAACTTCCTTAAGTCAAGCTTAGCTTTTGGTGATTGCATGGATATGTCCATATAGTTGTTTCAAGAGTAGAACAAAAAAGATTAGCTGCTGTTTTCTTTCATCAACATTTTTCTTGGTGACTGGGATTTTTTTGATAATCTCTCGTTCAGGTATTAGCCATGTTCAACCTTGCTTAACTTTTGAGGAGATTAAAAAAAACACAACACTTCAGCTCAGTCCTTTGTGGGAAAACTGAACAATAATTTAATAAACAGGACATGTTGTATTGAAGACATGCAAAGATGTCCTACCATTTCAATATATCTGTCATTTTTAAGGTCATGGATAAGTTTGCAGATGCAAAAAATTATTGGTTTTTATCAAATACAGATAATGTATGGAAGGCACTAACCCTACAATCTGTATCCAAGATGAGAAATTACATTAGATAGTTTGGTTTTGACTTAGCTGATTATATGACTCTAACTTCTGCAGGTTGCAAATCATGGTTTAGGGCTTAGCTCAGGGGTGTCAAACTTGCATCATCATCACATAATGTATCATGATTTCCTGCCCCCCCTTGGGTAAACCGGGGATGGGCATGACGCATCTGGTCTGTGGGCCGCAAGTTTGATACCCCTGGCTTAGCTCATCACCATTGAGACTTACTCAAGGGTTCAATATGATGTGTGACATTTGATTCCTATGTGATGTGGGATGGTTTTTGAAGAGAAGCAGGATTTTTTTTTCATGCTTCCAACTTCTTTACCTGCTTCACAGTAAGAAATAATTGTTTTCTTCCAAATTTCTCGTCTTGTGTTTATATGTGTGGGAGGAAGGAATCAAAGTAGAATTATTTTCCAGCTGGGACGATGATTAATGGGATCAGAGCTGGGAAATTTAGGTATTAGTTGTTCTAAAGAAAATAATACTTATGCCTGGGGGATTGGTGGTGAATGCTGATTGTGCACCAACAGCACCCAGTGTCTAAGTTGAATCAAAGTGTGGGAAGCCTTGGTCCCGCCAGATTGGTTGATCAGTTGCTCCCCCTTTGTCAAATTTCTTGATTCAGGCAAAGACCTTGAGATATTTTTTTTAACATTTTCAAGTTATTTTTGTTGAGTGTTAATAGACAGAACC
Organism: Boaedon fuliginosus; assembly: GCA_027560395.1. Classification (NCBI taxonomy): domain Eukaryota; kingdom Metazoa; phylum Chordata; class Lepidosauria; order Squamata; family Lamprophiidae; genus Boaedon; species Boaedon fuliginosus. Next base: position 1,040,756 of record JANHGC010000001.1, on the reverse strand, counting down.
TTTTGTTCTCCTGTAAACAAAATGGGACTGGCATTGGAAACTTTTATTAAACTCTGATTACAATAAAATTTAAAAGGAGTCAATACTCCTTGGAACTCAAAACTATTCCCCTTCTATTTCCATCTTCAGAATCTACTCCATGAATAGCTAATCTTTCTGTAGCTAAACTCTTATATACATTTAGTTGCATCTGAAAAGATGGGGTATGGTCCTAGTAGCCTAGGGGTATGGTCCTAGTAGCCCAGTGGCCACAAACACGCTCTGAAGTGTAAATAATTTGTCCGTTCCCGCTGTTGGGGGAAGAAAGGTGGGGTATAAATCTAATAAAACAAACTTAGAGTATTTGTCAGGACAAGAGCAATCAGAGCCTGGGGACAAGAACTTAGTATATATATATATCCAAAGAAACCACTCTGTCTCTATTCAAGCATAAAGTAAGGAAAAGGTGTAACAAGAAAATATAAGTTTTTTAAATGGATAGCAATATGGAACCAGCCGTAGATGGTGCACTATAAAATTGACCCGGTCATCTTTCTATTTGCACTAGGAACTGAGCTGTTGGATTTTACTTGGTGATGGCAACTCCAGGACCACTAAAACAAATTACCACTTCCTTCCCTCCAATGCAGTTCTTTATGTCTCCTTTTGAATCTATTTACTTTTTTCTTAGTAGCCATCTCTGGTCAAATGTTCTCTGCCTGTAATAGCTAAGGATAAATATGAGAACAAAGGAAGTTTGAGATATTGATTATATGCCATCCAAATGGTATTGACTCCTAGGGACCACATGGATAAATTTTCTCCATTACAATCTATCCCTAGCATGTTCTTTCAAGTCTCCCAAATGGCACACTTATTGCTACCATAAGTGAGCTCGCCCCTCTTGCGCTGGTCATCCTTTTCTTTTCCCTTCCACCTTTCCTAGCATCAGAGCCTTTTCCATAGAGGGGAGTCTTCACATAATGTGTCCAAAGTAGGATAATTTGAGCCTGGTCATTTGTGTCTTGAGTGAGAACTCTGAATTGGTTGGACTGATGATCCCTTGGATTTTGTTTTTTGTTTTTAGCTGTCCACAGTGTGCAGTATCTTCCAACACCAACAGTGATGTGGTGGCTGATTTTACTTTGTTATCCACTGGCACACAATGCCAAAGTTGGAATCTGTATTCTGACAGACGGACTGCATCTCTGAACCTTTCTCACCAAGAGCCTGGCTGGCTGACAGTTGTATCATGTTCAGCAACATCAGTGTGGCCACAATAGTCCCCTACTTTTGACATAAAACCAAGCCGTAAGGTGTTTGTCTTAAGATGTGTGTGATCCTAGCAACTGTGGTTTCTACATGGCTTAGTGTGTTGTATATAGTGTGTTAGTGTGTTCCCCTTGACCGGGGAACAGAGGCAGGGTATAAATCCAATAAAATAAATAAATAAATATAATAAGTTATGGCTTATTTGACAATTTCTGATTATGTCAATATGGCTTGGCATGATGTATTAACACCCATCTGCAATTCAGATCTTAAATACAGAAGACCTGAACTGCAGATGGGTGTTAAACACATCATGCTAAGCCATATTGACTTAATTTATACTTAGACGTTTTCTGTAACTGCTATCATATGCAGCATAACCGCAAGCAACTCCAAGATGCAATGAAGTAGCAATAGCACATAGACTTACTGTATATATCACTTCACAGTAATTTACAGCCCCCTCTAAGCAGTTTACAGAATAAGCCTATTGCCCCCAACAATCTGGGTTCTCATTTTATTCACCTCAGAAGGATGGAAAGCTGAGTTAACCTTGAGTCTGGTGAGATTTGATCTGCCAAATTGCAGTCAGCTGGCAGTCAACAGAAGTAGCTTGGAATATTGTATTCTAACCACTGCACTGCTAAGGCTCTTGTAACAATAAACAATAGTAAAGAAAACATAAAAACCATTCAAAAAGCCTTTTTGGCTCCCCCCAAATGCAATACATTACCACTTTTCCAGAAATAACATTTAGTGCATTTCTGGGCTCCAGCCTCACAGACTCCAAGACTAGTGGGAAAAGCCAGGTTATCATTGTTTTTCAGAAAGCCAGGAGAGCAGGGGACTAGGAGGGTAGGTGTCCCAAAAGGCAGAGTCCACTACCAAGAAAGCATGCTGTCTTGATCCTGCTAGGTGCCAACATTTAACAGAAGGGACCTGAAATGTATCCACCTTATCAGGATACCTAATCAAAATGGAAATATATAGAATGCACCTAGAACATGAAAGTTCTGGGAACAGATGCAGACATGAAGAAAGATGATCTTTTATAGAACAAATGCTTTATTGGATTTCAGATTCCAGTGATTGAGAGGACACAACATTTATAAAATTCTCCATGTGGGAGAGAATTTCCAGAGACACCACTGGTGCCTGGTATTCTGTTATTGACACATTCATGATTTATGAAGTCATGCTCAGTCAGCATGGTCCAGCAGTAGAAAATGCAATGCTCAAGGCAGTTTTGGTCCAGGTCCATGATCCCCAAAAGCACACTGCTCCAGCCAAAGTTTTGCTACCGCTACCCGATACGTTCTGTTGAAGTAACAAAGCTCATCTCCCATCTCCCACCCTGTACAACTTTACATGCAGATTTTACTGGGTTGCTTTGCTTAAAAAAGTGGTCTAGATGATACAGTAAATTTGCTAGTTTGGATACTTCAATGGAATGAGAACTGAGTAAAAAACCCAAAAGGAAAATAATTCCCAATTCATCTTATGGGAGAAGTAGTTGGGCAACAGCCTGGAATGCTTCTGATTGCTCCATTCTTAAGTCCTTCTACCTCCTGGTCATTTGACTGAAAATAGTTACTAGTGTATTATGGGGTTGGAAAGAATTCCATAAGTGACATTTGCAAGTTTTCTCTATGGTGTTTTACAAGAAATACCATGCAAAGCTTTAGTTTCTCATTTTAAAAAAGTTCCTTAATCCTTAAATTATCCTCTTGTCAACCACACACTTCTGTTAAATTCTCTTTAATTGCAAAGCATGCACCTAGAAACCATATGTCTGAGTCAATTCTGTTGTTCAAAGCAGCCAATACTTAGATGAACCAGTGGTTCAAATCAGTAAAAGATCATTTTGGGTATTAATGGTAGCACCCTACCTATGGTGTTGAGGCTGAAGTAAGAGGGAAAAGCTGTGAGACAAAGCAGCAGTCAGAATCAAAGGACGAAGTAGAAGATATGATCAATGAACACATCCAGAATCAGAATTAAGAACAACCCCAAAATGCAAATGGTACTTTGAAGGGGCTTTTATCTCTTACAGCAGCACTATGTTCCTGGGTTCTCATGGTAAGATCCTGCTAAGAAGTCTAACCAATTTTCTTGCAGCTTGACTCTCCAAAATGTTGAATGGCAAAATGTTACTGTACTTGGTGCTCGATCCATTTCCCATTGATAAGAAATCCCATAACTACCTCCTCTTGGCTTCTTACCTAACCCCCTCCCCCCTCCAGCTAACCCTGCATAGAATCTCATGCTCTAACAAAGGGCTTCATGTGATCGTTCATGTACTCTCACACACACTCACTACCAAGCTGGTTTTGGTGTACCCATATTGGTCAGCTGTGTTGAGGGCTTGCAATAGTGATGATGGGCATTACAGCAGACATGCTGGTGGCTGGGTCTCTGATTCAGGTTAAGAATACAAAGATGAAATGCTAATAGCATCGATGTGCCTAAGAACTCAAGAAAACCATTTGGGATAGGAGCCAGTGGTGGAATTCAAATAATTTAACAACCGGTTCACCCAGAGTCAGGTTGGCTGGTGTGGGAGGTGTGGCCCAACCTAACCCTGGGAGAACCGGTTGTTAAATTACACCCCCATAAAAGTGGGGAAACAGGCAATGGAGCAGCTGGCATGAGGGGAAGAGGAGGAGCACAGAGAAGAAAGAGCTCCCTTCAAAAAGAGCGGCCTTCTCCTTCCCTTGCACCGCTCCCTCCATTGCCCATTTCTCCATTGCAGCACAGCGCTCAGGATCCACTTTGATAGCAGAGCGTTTTTTGGGGGGGTAATTCAATAACCGGTTCATGTGAACCAGTGTGAACCGGCTGAATCTAGGATACCTTCTCCAATACCAGGAAAACTGGATAGTGAAACCAAGCCTCAAATGTATTTGCCAGAAAAGGCTGCCATATGTAACTCACTGGTTCACCATATCAGACAATGACTTTCCTTTGAACTGAATTAATCCGTTCTGGACCTCCATAACCATAGACGAAACTAATTTTTTTAAAAAAACACTACTGAAATAAACTGTTGATACCATAATGACAATCTTCTCAGAAAGAACTCTCTGGAAGGAACACCTGTGAGCTGCACATTCTGTATAATTTGTAGTTTCTATTTTATCTCATCTTCCGATAGATTTGCCATTTCTCTTTAAAAACTGTTGCCTGCTGAAAAGTCATTTTCATTCAATACATATCAGGGGGAAAAAAGCAAAACAGAAAAATAAATAAATAAACGGAGCTGTACAAGCATTTAGACACGTCCTAAATGTAGCACACACAGCTACCTTGAAAAAAAATCGCTCCAATTACATCAGCCCTCAGACATCTTTGATTTTCAGGGAGGGCCTCGCTATGACTTGCAAGTTCAGTTAGAGAGCATATGCTATTCTCTGCAGTTACATCTGCCTTGTGGAGTGACTTCTCCTCTAGCCTCAATAATGATATAACCATTGCATCTTTTAGAACATACGTTGGTATTCTTCAGGTGCTGTTTTTTCATAATTGTTGTAATGGATTGTTTTTATAATATGTAGTTATGTTATTATAAATCACAGTGGGGTTTTAACAATAAACAATATGTAAATACTTAAATGCTGCAAAAAAAAAAGATACTCACAGCATTTCAGTGCAATGGGCTAGTAGTTGACCAAGAAGGATGGCAAAAAGATTCCAAAGTTGGTTGAGGTGAAAACTCCCTTGCTGAAGACTGCAATCATGACAATCCTCCATATGGGAGGAAGATACCCTGAATATATTGCTAGTCTTGAGGCAAAAAATAGGATCCATTGAAATTTGGGTTCAAATCACTTCAACAATGTTCTAATTAAAAACAGAATAACTACATGCTAGCAGAAGTAGGAACAAGTATTAGTATCAGCATAGGCTTCTAAATCGTATTTTTTTTGTAACTTTGGTCTGGACCCAGCTCTCTTATCCTAGCTCAAGCATTACTTTTTAAAAAAAAAATACGTGTCAGGTGTATTAAAACACAGATACCATATAGGCAGACTAACTTCAGCAGAGTAACTAATAACAATAGCTCATCTGCACTATAATTAAGAACATGCTTCTGAAACAAAACTCCTCTTTTCTGTTCGCCATTTTTTTAAGTTTATTATTTGAATTGTTTGCCAAAATGTCAAAGCCTAAACTTCTGATAATGTAACCCTTCAGAGAGATATGCAAAGAAGAAATACCACAACTTTCTTAGAAAAATAGCAGGCATCCTGCTGTCTTCCATTGTTGTTTAACACATGTAGAGCCAGCATTCTGGGATCAAAAACCTTTTAAAATCAAAATAATGGAAATAGTGGGTTGAGGCAAGATAGAATCTTTGATTGAGGACTTGGTTTTTCTGCAGATCTTCTTTAAAATCCAGAATCAGCAGTCTTCTCTAAATGAATTTATGTCAAGCTCAAAAAAATCAGTCTATAAATTCCTCAACCATTTGACTGTTGATTAAAACAAGAGCCAAATTGTTTATTAACTTGTAGCAATTAATCCTATCAGCTAAGTTTTAGCAACTAATCCTATCAGCTAACTACTCACTATGGTCTTCTCCATCACAGCAAGGATCCATAAGGGGTCTTCTTAACCATATGGATAAAGAACTTTCATGCTGTTGTGAAAACAAATAATTCTTCTTAAAATTGCTGCTGTTATATTTTTGCCTGTTTGATAAGTGAAATGGTGCAGTCGACTCCTTCATGAAAAAAACAAAAATATTATCTGAAAATTGTTGACAGTTCCAGTTAATAACAGAACACAATAGTTGATCAAATTCCACCTTTTTTCTAAAAAAAGGGGTTAAAACTGAGAACTTAATGAATCTTTTATGCAGTGGTATCATAGCACTTTATGAAGTGAAAATTGGAAAAGAGGAACATCTGCGACAGTGGCAATAAAGAGACCAAAGAAGCCAAGCCTGCCACCTGAAAATAATATTAAAGAATAATAAGGCACAGCAGAGACACCTGCCCATCAGCATTCTTCAGAGGGTCAGCAATTAAGGATGCCAAACTTTAAGCATACTTCTTACCTGGAAGGAGAGGACAAGAAACTATCAATATGTTCTTAATAAATGCACCATTTTTGCTAGGTGGCCTTTGAAAGAGGACCAGGATGCCAGTAGGAAAAATTCTGGATTACTTTTAATTTCAGAAATTAGAAAACAATTCAAAATAGGTCCTGCTTTGATGGCTTCTTTAAGTGACCTCAGTTACAGAGGATTACATGCCACACAATAAAGCAGGTGAGCAAGGAATTTGTTGCTTTATCAACAATTACATTTGCAGACATTTTAGTAGTTAAATCAGATTTTCTTAAATCTGATTTTTTTTTAACTGAGATTTGTGTGGGCCAGATTTTAACACACAGATCATGTCCTTGCCTAAAAGGGCTCTGGAATAAGATGGACTGCAATTCAATATCAAATCCCATTAGCAAGTCTGGGATCTCCTGCCAACACAGCCATTTAGGAAATCATCAGCCAACTACTAATGCTTCCTCCATCCTGAAGTAAAGCCTCAGCATGAATTGCTATTGCATCCCTTCTCGCTGGGTTTTCATACATCCAATGCATTTAGTATTCTCTCCTAGTACAGCTGAATCTCTCAATGATCGAACAGTTTTGAAGTTCTGTTTAGACTCATTACTTTTATCTCTTTTAAATATACAATATAAAACAATATGTTATTGTACATTTGAGCAACATTGGCACAAACATCCCATAAGTCAGACATTGTTCTGTTACATTCAAACACCATGAGATGGCTTGATTTTTTTCAGTTTCAAGAATGTGCAAATGTCTACATAGGTCTAAGAGGCTAGCACCATGGACAGCTCCCAGCCTCTGCTTTAGATGGGAGGCGTTTGAGGGGTGGTGGTATTGGGGTGGCAGGATAGAGAGAACAGGTCAAGTGGAGCATTGGAAGGACAGCAGCAGAGCTTCCCCAGCACTTATTTTCAGTGTTGGGAGTGGATACACACCTCCCCGCCTCCCCTGTGCCAAGATGAAAAGAAAGGAAAATTACAAAAGGCAAGTGACTTGCAGTAATGGTCTTTTGTGACCATTATCCATTTTTTTTTAGAACCACTATGGCAGAGCTCCAACAGCAGGAAGGATAAATACATGCAGGGACTTTTTAACTGGGGTGGGTGGAGGGGAATAAATAACCTGGCTGTACTGTGATTCACAGTAGCAGCAGGGAGACCCAAAACCATAAGACAGACAGTTTGGGCTTTCTCAAACAAGGGCATAGCCGCTTGTTTTCTCCTGCACTAGTCAGAACCTTGCCAATAAATAATGCCTCAGGCTGATCCATTAATATGTCTAGGGATTCTCCCATTTGGAAGAAAGAGAAAAGGACACCCTCCCCCAATGCATACACATATAGGCCCTAAATGCATCCATGCTGTCCATGGCACCTGGCTGTGATAGCAAAGACTGATTCTGCTCATAGAGGAAAGATACAATAAGTCATGGGCCAAATCATCCCATCTTACCTATCCTCAAATCATCTAGTTGCTGCAGTTGTGAAAAGGGCTTGATGTAATTCTGGGTGTGCCCCCCTCCCTGCCCCAAATGGAGTGTTGAAAGGGTGGGTGTAGCAAACCTTCTCCATCTCCATACAGACCAAAAAGCCTACCAAAGGCTTGTGGGGCAGGGGGGAGACTGGGAAGCAGTTCCATGATGCTACCTGTACAAAAGAGGGTGACTAAGGGCTATGCCCTCCCCCCCACCTGCTCCCCAATCCTCACCCCTGGTTTTATTCCTCCAGGAGAAGCCCTAGTTGAGTCAAGCCTTTGGGTGAGAAGGGGATGAAGAGGTGAGCTCTATCTAGAAGGTTGGGGGTGCTGTGGAGGGCCCCCCCGAATTTCCTAACGATCCAAGCTTATAGTCCAGTGTTTGTTGGTGCTGGAGGAGTCCTTTGTGGACACCCCCTCGCCTTCGTTCTTGAGGTCCTGGAAGACCTGGGTGAAGAAGTGCGGATCAGAGTTGATCTGTAACATCTTGGTGCTCAGGCCCTGGATGATGGAAAGGCAGCGGTCCCAAAAGCGCTCCTTGTCACCCTCAACCAGAAAGGGCTTGAGCGGGTAGGAGATTTCATTGCCCATGTAGGAGTAGGCCAGGTAGAGGCAAGTGAGGAAGGAGGCTTGAAGCTCCGCCTGGCTGCCAATCTGGTCACCCTGCAGCGCCTCGCGACACAGCAGGTACACAAAGACGAGGTTGGCGGGGGTGATGAAGCCTTGGTCCTGCCAGCCCTGGAGCAGGAGGGAGCGATCCACGCTGCGGAACCAGCCGATGAGTTCGCCGGGGCTCAGGTCCTTGAGCCTGTAGCATCGGCGGCACACGAAGTCCCCGAGGCAGCGGAGGAGTTCGCCCGTCGAAGCCTGCACGATCACTCTCCGCGGGGAGCCGGCGGCCGAGCGGTTGCTGGGCAGCGGCGGGGGCGGCGGCGGTTTCCCGTTGTCTTGGACTGAGACGGGCACAGTAGGCACCGGCACGGCTAAGGGACCCTGTTTGGTGCCGTCCGGCTGGGATTTGCGCACGTTCTCGCGGTTGCGTTGTTGCACCAGAGGATCGGCGGCGCCTCCGGAGCCCGGCTTGGGCGTCACCTTCTTCGCGTTCTTCTTCTTTTTGGCAGAGGCGGCCACCAGGCGCTTCCAGGTGAGGGCAGAGATCAAAACGCCGGGACGCTTCAAGCGGCTCTCGCCTTTGCCGTGAGCCCTGGCCGGAGCCGCTTTCTCGCCCAGCGCCCCATTGTTGCCCTTCCCAGACCCGCCGGGAGACAGGGAGAGCACTGTCCCCATCCTGGAGGCGGCGGCGGCGGCGGCGGCTTCCCCAGCTGCGGCTGCTGCTGCTTTACGGGAACGTCCTTACAGCTTCTGCCCAGACGCGCCCCGCACACCGGCCATGGGCAGGGGCGGCGGGACGCAATGGCTGCGCTGGCGGCCTTGAGGCTGAGCTGGCCGAGAAGCCCGAAGGGAGCCCGCCGCGAAGCCCACCGGGCTGGAGAAAGCCCGGTCAACCGGCGCTCAGGCGCAGCGTTCTCCGAACTCGCCGCAGCTCCGAGCGAAACCCGCCGTGGCCCCGCCCCGCCTCTGTATGGAGAGCCAATCCCAAGCCTCTGCTTCTTTTCCCTGGGAGCCAATGGCCGCGAGGCATAGATCCCTCCTCCAGCCCCCTTACGCGCCCCCTCCCCCGCTCCGATATGTCGCTTCCTTTCCTCCAGGGGGACGCCTCTCTTCCGGGGGGCTTCCCAATAAAAATAGAAAAGGGAAGCTCGGCCCTTGCCAGCCCCCCCGCTCCTTCTCAGGTTTTCATTGCATTCCTCGGCTCTTAAGGCAAGGGCGTGACCCACAAGGCTTGGCGGAGGCCACGTCCAGCTCTCCAGAAATGGATGCCCTGCGTCTCCCGTTATCCCTCGCTATTGATTGTTGCAACGCGCGGGGAGGCAGGCTGGCTGGCGCATCCGGGTGGTTAAATAATCTTCACGCCTGGTGCAAAATGTCAGACAATTGCGCAGACAAGTACTTTTCCTAAAGAACGCCTTTGCGTAGTTAGGACTAGGAAAGGAGGCTTTTGTAAAAAAAATAAAAATATGCCATGCATGCTTTAGGACCAGAGGACGTTAAGCATGCTCTTCTCCCCCTTGCCGCTCTAAGGAGGGTCTCCCGATGCTTCTAAGGTAGGTTTCTCCCCGCCCCCAAAAGCATGATCACTGCATCTGCTCCGTTGGAATCCTATAATCCCAATTCAACATAGCCATGTTGTTTTAGGATTCGGCGAGTTGAAATCAGAAAACAAAGCATCCGTTTTGTGCATCGAGCAGAAAACAATATAAAAGTTAATCAGCATCTTACAGGTCAGCAAAACGCAAATTAGTCAACATAGTCTTGAGTTTTCCACCTAACCTCTTTATTGAGATTGGCAACTGAACACTTAATTGACTGATCTCTCTCTACAGTTCTTCAAGTCAACTCCTAGAGTACCTTCAGTAGGTAAGAAATGAGTAATGCAGAAATAATGCAATGGCCACAAGTTTTTGCTTGGCCTCTAGATGCAGGGCTACATAACTAGGGCATGTTCAGACCACGCAGCACAACACTGGCCAGAGGCTATTTTGATGCCTCATCCAGGTCACAAGAGCTCTGCAGTAGCGGTGTTAGGCGAGCGTGGGAATATATTTGAAATTATTTGCTTTCAACCAGTCCAGGGTTTCTTCTGGAGGCACCATTTCTGCATCTGAATTGAATTTACCTGAAAAAGATGGGTGTGACTAATGTATTGATAAATGTCTATGGACATTCTCAGTCATCCAGGTCATGGTTCTCCCAAAGGTGCTTTTTCAAGCGGCAACTGGCTTCCATGTTTTTTCTTTGAAGACGTTTTGCTTGCCATCCAAAAAGCTGCTTCAGCTCTCACTGGATGGTGGGGAATGGAAGGTTTTATATTCCTTGCACAGAGCTGGTCATCTGCATTCTTTTAGATTTAGAGAGTCACTGAGGCCACTTGGAGGGTCCACCTGGCTGTGGAGCATTTTTGGAACTGCTGGAAGGTACTGCATATTGATAGCATTTCAAATCCACCCTAAACTGACAACGTATATTTTAAATATCAATCACACTGGTGCTTGTTATATTCTACAGGACAGTCCTACAGAATCAAACAGACATCACTACTCCTTGCATAAAGGTGGTTACACACACTTGCTCTTGCTGAATTTCATTTATAATCGATACGATCAATGGTGCATGATGCTAAAAAGTATAGTTCAGGATCAATGAAGAGCCATAAGCTGTCAATTGTTACGTATCAAATCAACTCAGATTATCTCACAAAATTGTGTTTGGGTATCAACAGTTCAAAAGATGATTGAGAAGTTCAGCAAGATCGATAGGAGCAAGCTTCTATATTGATCTCGACATGTTGCGTATTCATCTTGAAGCAAGTTGCCTGTAGCAGATTATCTGCACAGTGTCTGACCCTTTCCAAATAGACAAGTAGCTAATCTCTCGGGATAAATATAATCTTATAGCAAGTTTTAGCCTGCCTTAGATGTTTTTCCCAAGCTTCTGCCTTCCATCGGTCAAATCTCTTTTCTGCTGTATATTAATCACATTCTTACTGTACCTATGATGTTAGTGCCAACATAGATTTGGGATTCAAGTAATAAAGCCTTTATTCTACAATCTCTCAGGATCAGATCCTATATTAGGGTGACCCGACACTCTCCTTGGTAAGTGGGGAAGAAGGAAGATAAGATAACCATTGCCGTTTACCAGTTACAATGTTTCACAATGATCCATCACCTAAAAGAACCTCATCTCTAGTCCACAGCATCTAGGAATTAGTGCATAAAAACCATGGCATGAGGAAATGAAATGCCAAGAATGGAAAGCTTTATTGGACTAACAAATTGGTGCAGAGATACATACATCTTCTATATAACTCTTGATTTGATATTTTTATTTGATGACAAATTCCACAAAAAAGTCTACTAGAAGATGCATCTCTCTGCAATTTTTTTTTTCATTTCTCTTTTGGATCAAGCCAGGAAGTAAGAGGTAGCATGAGGAAACAAATTCCTTTCCAAATAGCCATTTGCAGTGGCTCACAATGATAGGAGATACTACGAAAATAAATCCTGCATATGCAAAGACTTGGATTGGTTTCAGCTAGTTGACAAAGTTTTAAAAATACATTAACATGCATTGATGGCCAAGGAAGACTGGGTTAAATAGCTCAGATCTTTTGATAAGGACAAAGGAATGTGGAGAGTTTGGGGGTGTTTGGGAGTATTGAACAAGGAAGGGGTCATAGTGTGCCAGGATAACCCCAAATATGGTTTTACTAATGTTAAAAAAATGTTTATTTTACAAATAGTACTCAATCAACAGTTAATTGCCACCACTAATACTGCATACAGTAGAGCTACACAATTTTTTAGCCATCCTTGCACAAATAATACGTCGGATGAATTTATCTTGGGACTATTCTACTTCAGGCTTTGCTTCTATAATGGAATAATCATTCATTCATTCATTCATTCATTCATTCAGATAGCACACTAATAAATCAGGGATTAGGCAAGGCAAAGGCTCTTTCTTCTGATATCTAACACTGCTGTTTTAACCAGGCTTCTTCCTAAAAGTTCCTTCCTATGGTTTAAAGATAGAACCGTAGCTTAAATACAGGAAGCCATGCCAACTTCTGTATTTAAAAGGCTGCAGATCAGGATATTCATTTCTGGTCTTCTTCTTCCCTTTGATACAAATGCCAGAAGAGCTCATTCACAAATGCACTAACAGCAGCTGGCAAACAATGTGAATCAATCTACTTACCATGAAGCACATAGTGATATAAGGGGATTTGCCACTGTAGGATAGAATGATGGCTACTAACTGAAGGGTTTAAAAAGGGATTTCATGAACATTGTATGCCTCGGCTTTGTGGGCTCACATTTCTGCTGAACCATACTTACCTAGATCCAGCCAGGCTGTTCCCCATCTTGTGCTCTCCTGGACCATTAACCTTTTACAGGTGTTTTGTTTTTCCCTTTGAGATTGTGACCTCCTCCTGTTTACTTCAAAGTAAATTGCACCAAAATCAGTGGGATTTAGTCCTGAATAAACACCCAGAAGCTCCTAATTGCTCCAGTTCTAAGGACAAGATCTGAGAGCAGGAAACAGTATCAGATTGGAAACCAGACTTGTAAAAGACAGTAATTACACTACAGACAATGCATTATCTCACACATAGAATACAGAAGGGACAACATTCTGAGGAATAGTTTCCTTTAAGTCATAATGCTTCCATCTTTCTTTTCTACAGCAATGCAATACATTCATTCCTTTCATATTTGAGGAGTACAGGTATGATTTGATAATATACTGTATGCCAGAAATATATTTTAAAGTGTAGAGAAAATGAACAGGTATTAGATCTGCATTCAGCTCCAGAATTCCTTTGCAATCTCCAAAACCTCTGATCATGCCACTGAAATTCAGACAAATGTTTGCCATTTTCAGGTAGGAAACCAAATAAAAGCATTATTTTAGCTTTGGAATGGAATTAAAAACCTTGTAGACTCAAACAGAAAATCTACCCTCCCTTATGTTGCACTATGGTAAATTCTTCAGAATAACAGCTTAAAAGGGGAGAGGCAGCTGCCAGCCAGCACAAAGCTGCCTCCTCCCTTATTAAACAAATAGGATGAGCTGCAGCTCATTATTTAATGCTTCTTCCAGCTTGTCAATTTTTGGCCATGTAGATGCTATTACTCTGTCATGTATCCCAGGCAGCATAGCCAGAAGGAGGAATTTATGGATGTTTCATTAGGGCCACCAGATGTAGATTGCAAATTTCCATGTGAACATTAGATGGAAGCAAAGGATTTAGCATTGTCTCTCTGGTTCCCTCTACTGGCTCTACAGGTAGGTGTACCCCAGACTGGTATCTCTGATAGCCCTAAGATAAAATCCATCATTTAGAGCAGTGGTTCTCAAAGTGGGCAGTACCGCCCCTAGTGGGCGTTGGAGCAGTCTAGGGGGGCATTGGAAGCTCCACATGGAATTAGGGGGCGCCAGGAACCAATCAGTGGGTGGCGGGAGGATTCAGCCAGCTGCCGTGCTGCGCCTGCGCAATGAGCCAAGGGAGGGAAGGGGCTTCTCATTGATAGCTTCCTGCGCAGTTGTTAGCGATGTGTAGGTTAGAGTGGTGCCGGCGCGGTGTATATTCCTGTCCTATATGGCCTCACCATTACTTGGGGCTAGCCCAACTCCCAGCAGTGCCTTAGGCAAGGAAGGGGCAGGGTATTTCAGGGGCAGGGCTTTGCCAGCTCACCCCCCCTGGGGGTGGGGCTTGGAATGGGATGTTAAGCATTCAATTTTTTCTAAAAGGGGGCGGTGAACCAACAAAGTTTGAGAAACACTTATTTAGAGAGTAATAATTTCTGCTTTATACAATTTAGGCCCCAATTGATTGCTGTAATTTGCCAACTACTTTTGCTTGTAAATTTAATTGATGTCAGATTATCATATCCGAGCCTTTGGGTCTGACAGACCACTAACTTGATCCCATCAAGGAAAAGGGGGGTAATTGTGATTAGGAGGATTCTCTGCTTGGGGCAGAGGTTGTGTAAAATGGGACTTGAAGGACATCAATAAAATGATGTTTACCTTGTCTGGAACTACTATCAGATCCTTAGTCTTAAACCACTTTAATTGATAAACATAAAAAGGAATGCATCTAACCTATATGTATTTCTTGTGCCTTAAGAGCAGTACAGAAGCTCTACTGCTTAATATCCTTAATAGCATAGAAGACAAGAATCTTCTAATTGCTTGAAATCCAATGTGGTTGCGATGATACACAATTTACTGGGCCACAGTCCACCAAAAATCCCATTTGGAATTCTCTCTATTGTACGTGTACTGAAGATCTTTGCTGTCATTCTAGGGCTAATTTGGATTACGCAATCCACATCAGATGCCTGAATTACAGCCGTGAATTAGGGCTCTCACGGTTTAAAAAAAAAGACCTGTCAGCCCATTGAATTAGTCCAGACAAAAAGCACCAAGCATAAGTATTAGCACCATCTTTATTGTGAGGTTAGAGTAACAGAATCTTGCAAAATGAAAGTACATTTCCCCGCTCTCAACTGTATGGTGTAAAAATCTAGGGTGTCCTCTGAGATGCTTACAATGTCTCCAAGGCTTCTGTGAGCTAAGCTTCCTCTTCTCTGTTGCTTAGGTTGTAGGTCCTCCGCTTGTCTTTCAAGGACCTTTTCACAGACCACAGACCAAAGATAGTTTCTATATTATAAACTAGCCGATAACATGGCGTTGCCCGGGTATTTATTTATCCCAATCCTGTATTAGACAGGAATGGTGATGTGAAGTGGCAATGTAAGTGTGGAATGGGCTGTC
>JANHGC010000001.1:1004654-1016235 GCA_027560395.1 Boaedon fuliginosus | reverse complement strand
ACTCCCAGAATTCCTCCTCCAGTCATGTTAGCTGAGGATTTCTGGGAGTTGAAGTCCACAAGTCTTAAACTTGCCAAATTTGAAGACCCTTGATCTAATGCGTGGGTGGAAGGGTGTCTCAAGAAATCAAGAGCTTGTCCAAGTTGCTTCAAGGAAACCTGAGCTAGCCACAGCAGCAGTGAAACAGGTAGAGACCCCTTCCCATCCAGCATTGCACCAAATTTGTCCTTGGCAAACTTCATTTAGTGCTTCATGTCTTTGATTCTCTTCTAATATTTTATAGCTGTGCACTCCCCCGACTCCAAAACAAGTAACCACAGAAGAGGGAGTCAACAGATGTCATTCTGGCTGACATAGAAGAACAAAGAAATGCACAGAGGATGTACCCGAAGAACAGAAGGAAGCTAATCATAATGGCACACATACCTGAGAGGAACGGAGCAGAAGAAGAATTTGTGTGGCACATGAACAATGTTTATCATGAGAGAAACTATACTGCCATGTAGCTCTTAAAGAACAGGCAACTTTATGTTAGAAATCTTTCCTTGAAGAGACTCTGGGGCATGTGTGAAGCAGATAATTTCACCTTTGGTGGAGAACTGTGGCCTTCCTTTTGTAGCTAAATAAAGGGCTGTCCCAGCTATATGAACAATTGTAATACCCGTTGCTGAGCCTTTTCTGGAGCAGCATTTCCTCCATTTGGGATTTAGGATGGTTGTTGTGACCTCATTGTTCTACAAAGATATTGGGAACTGAAAGTAGATTATCCCTCCCCTCCATTTAAATATTGTTGAGACTATGGTCCTCAGTGCAATAGGATGGACAGAATTATTATGTATTTTGCTACGTTAGGTTTTAACTGTTTTTATTAAGTTAAAACCAAAGTGGTCTAGAACACTGATTAATAAACAAATACAGATAATCCTTGCTTAACAACTGGACATTTTATGATCATTTAGAGTTATGTTGGCCCCAAAATGGATGTTTTACAGCCTGTAAAGCACCTCCAATTTTGGTAAGTGGTTACACCTTCCCCTGGTCACATGACTGCATATCAGATGGGTCAACTTTATAACCTATTATATTGTTCTGTGATCATGTGGCTGCAATTCACCATGTTTTTGCAGGTTTCTAGCACACCCATTCAAATGAACACGTTTGCTTAACAACCACAACATTCATTTAATGACCATTGAGTTCGCTTTATGACCACTGTGAAAAAGGTTGAAAAATTATTTCCTGTCAGGTGGGTGCCTCAGCTTACCACTGTAAGTACTTGCGACTATAGTTCCAGATTCAGTTAGAGTAGTAAATTAAGGACTACCTATAAACAAATGTTTGCTCCCTTTGGTAAAGCAAATCAAATATGGACCCAAAATGTAGATAACGTGCCTCCAACATTAATATTTTCCCCTTTGGCTCTGCATAGGTAGAAAACATCAGGATGGGGAGAGTGGGTTAAAGAGGAGCGAGTATAGTTTTTGGAACAGAGATCTCTAGTTACTAATCCCATTGAATGTCAGAGGAATTATTTGACTTGAAGTCCATATGCTTTCAGGTTGCCAAGGTTGAGAATTACTGCTGCAGGTGCTTATTAGAAAAAGCTGGGTGCTCAGATCTTGCCTCTGCCACTGTCTTCCATTTCCCACAGTTGCCCATAATTGTCCTGCAGTAATGCATTTGTACTGACTTTAATGCTAATTAACAGAACCCAGAAACACTTTGAACTGTTTTCCAGACCTCTTAATTTCCTAGCCCAAGGATGGATATCTATTTGTGCTGCTTGATCTAATGGCCTTTGACCTAATTTCCAAAGCACTTTGTTTGTGACATGTTTGGCCTTCTAACAAGAATGACCTTTCTCTACCCTGGAAATATTTAATGGAGAAAGACAGAGGAAGGAAAAGAGGCAGACAGAGGATTTAAGGCAGGGCGGTCAAACCTCGGGCCCGCGGGCCAGATGCATCATGCGCTGGCTACGCCCACACCCAGTTTAGCGAAAGGGAGGGGGAAGTCCTGATATGTCACGTGATGCTGCCATGACAATGTGAGTTTGACAGCCCTGATCTAAGGAATCCTGGTGTCTGCAGGAGGAGGGGAGGTGGGGGGGAAGTGATGGCATGTCTACTATGATGTCATCACAGAAGTGATGTGAATTATGCATTGTGTACAACTGATGCAAATTTCAGAATTCCTTCCTTTGCACCAGGGCATCATGACGCATGTGATGCTACTGTAATAAGGAGAGAAAAATGTATGTCAGAAAGTGGCAATTTAAACCTGTTTCAGTCCTGGGCTGGGGACAAGAAAAATGCAAGAGAAAGAGAGAAATTACTAATGCCAAGCCATGGCGGCGTCATGGTTAAGAGCAAGTGAGAATATGGCCACAAAGAACCACCTGTCCCTTGCCAGATTCATTTGAAGTTATTATTTGCTATTTTGAAGCTGTTGGACTGAAGTTCCCATCATTCCTGCTTTGCTGAAACGGATGAGAGTTGAAATCTACTAATCTCTGGAGGGCCATAAATTCTTCACCCTTTCTGTCAAAGAAAAAGAATTTTGTAGTGATTCTTGAAGTAAATTCAAATTGCAAAAATATAGACAGTTCAAATAGGTTTGCTTTAAGTCCCTCCCCCAAAACCAGCAAACTGAGCAAGATGCCACACTAGTTACCACTGCTCCCCATTTTCCTCCATTTCCAGTTTCCATTATTAGCAAGGGAGCCAGCTTAGCTTCTTCACAGAATTCAGATTCCTTGTAATAGGGACCGGGAGACCATGCAGTAAAACAAATATGAATAAAGTTCACATGAAGCCCCCTTATCACTTAAAAGGTTATACTGTGAATACCTGTCAAAAGGCCAGGGGTTCTTTAGTCCAAGGCCCTCACTAAAAACTAGCCAATCCATAGAAACCTTTTACAAATCAACTCATAAACCCAGGCTGTTAGAACCCTGTAAAAATATATGTTGAAGGATGAGCAGTTCATCATTCTATGTTTTGTGTGTGTGTGGGGGGGTAGCCAAATCCATCTCTGTCTTGCTCTTTGCTGCTTAGTCACTTCTCCTGATCCCTGCTGGCCATCTGCTTCCCTTTTAGAGGAAGAAATTACAGCAAATAGTGCTTTCATCCTCTAATTGTTCCCCTTTTTCTTCTCACTGCTTAGCTCACTCCCTTGAACAGGGAGCACAAGAAGCAACAAGAAGAAGAAAGCATATTGGCCAGGGGATAATAAGTTGAGACATGACCTTGGATGGATGTTGGACAATGTCAGCTTGTGACACTGATCCTGCCTCCTGATTGCGAGCAAATATATATATATATATATCAGGCTGCGGTCTGATGCGCAAAACGGGCTGACACTTTATGCTGACCAAGCTATATTTGTATTGTATGCTGGTGGACAGTTTTGCTGTTCCAAATGGATTTTGTGAATGCTTGTAAGACTCAAAGATCCTCATTCAGATGAATGAGCAACTTGTCAAATGCAGTTGGTGCCAACAGGTGGTGCTGCAGCCTCATCATTCTTCTTGAGATGCTTAGAAGCTGGAAGAGAGACAACCTCTTTCTACCACCATATCCTCAGATCCAGGCTTTCCTCCCTTCTTAAGGATCACCGGATACAAACATGGGTGCCTGGAGTGGGTGAATCCACAGTATTGATCAGGGTTAACTGGATTGTGAAAGCCTCTAATAACTGAAAGTATTATAATACAAGGAAATGCTGAGGTCTTCCTATATAGCCACTGCACTTAAGACTTATTAAGTAATGGCAAAAATGCTGTGTAATTATGCCTGGAGTGGGGGGCTGGGGAAGATGTCTCTTCCCTTGGAGAATTCATTTTTTGTTATTTATTAAAATTATAGTTTATTTCTTTTAGAATATTTCCATTTCTGCTGGAAAGGGAAAAGAGTTGCATTTTTCAACCCAACAGTCACTTAGCTCCTCTGTTCATCTTGGTAATGGCTGGCTGGTGGAGAGGGTGTCCGATGGGGTGTTGCTGGAGGATGCTTTGAGCACTTCCTCCTACCCCACCCAATTTGCTGCTCACCTTCTGCTAGTGGGCCTGCCAAGGGGCACCTGTGTCTAAGCAGGAAAAAATGAAATCTCCTCTGAGCTTGATTTCTGATGAGGTCACAAAAGCTTTCATGTTGTTTTCTTGGCAACAATACAGAAGTTTGCCTTTGTGTGGATTTTTTTTTAGCCTCCTAGTTTAATTTACAGACCCATCATTTCCTATTGGTCTCTTTTCCTAATACTAATCTAGGGTTTCAAGATCATCCCAAATACTGGTAGAAGTATTCTGAAATACCTGGAAGAGAGAAGAGGATCTGAAATAAAGAAGTCCTTGCTCCTTTATAGGAAAACCTTACAGTAGCAGTAGCAGCAGCAAAGTATTTCTGCTCTTGGGAAGAATGGAACTAGCTTAACAAGCTATTAGATCCTTCAACAAGTGTCCTATTGAAGAAGGATGGACTTGTTCTTCGCAAGCAAAACAGGAGAGAAGAGCCCATTGTAGCACAGACGGAATGACTGCCATAAAAATGATATATATGCCTGAAATATATAGAGGATTCTTTGGTTCCAAGAAGAGGCAAACCCACTTAAAAACTAACTTTATAGAATCCAACAACAACAATAACAACAAAAAGTAGGGTTAAGGTCCAAAGGCTAGGAGGCAGAAATACCCTGAACATCTTTCACTTGCATATTCCATTCATGTTAGCTCTCTCCTGCACAGAATTCCATTCCAGCATGCACCAGGACTAGGGGATGGGTGTGTGTGTGACATGATATCTAATATCTAAGGGTCTGCCACAAAGACGAGAGGGCCAATTTCCCCCCCAAAGCACCTGAAGGCAGGACAAGAAGCAATGGATGGAAACTAATCAAGGAGAGAAGCAACCTAGAACCAAGAGAAAATTTCCAGATAGTGAGAATCAGTGGAACAAGTTTTTTTTTCCAGAAGTTGTGAATGCACACTCAAACTTAATTCAAAGCAATTTGTGATGTAAACAGTGCAAGAAAGGGAAAGCTTGACTCAGCCCAAATATGAGCCAAATATTCGGAAGGGGTGATTTCTTGGTGAGAAAACTCGTTTGCTTCCATTTATGCCTTACAAATGAATAAACGGAGCTGGTTAAAATGATATTGTATAAGATCTAGATTTGCATGTGTTATACTGTTCCAGGTGGGGCAGAATATTACGGTGCTGATAGTCCACAGGAAGGTGGGAAGTAGGGCTGGCAAATCTTGGATGAGAATTGATGGTGGGGCTCAAAAAGACTTGGCTCACAAAAGAATAATGTAGAACAGAGAACAGAGAGTAATGGGGTTGGGAGGGACCTTGGAGGTCTTCTAGTCCAACTCCCTGAGAAGGAAATCATACCATTCCAGATGAATAGTTGTCCAATCTTTTCTTGAAAACCTCTGGTGATGGAATATTCACAACTTCCAGAGGCAAGCTGTTCCATTGATTAATTGTTCTCACTGCCAGGAAATTCCTCCTTATTTTTAGCTTGGTTCTCTTCTTGATTAATTTCTTCTTGTCCTGTCTTCAGATGCTTTGGAGAGTAAGTATATCTCTGTGACAGCCCTGGTAAGTACTGGAAGGCTGCTATCATGTCACCTGTAGAGTGGCTTCCCCTCCCCTTTGGACATAGTGGAACATTTAAGAACGGAGGAACAATATGTCACACAAAATTGTGTCCCTACACTGCCCCCAATATGCCTCTGGGTCAGCGCTGCACCTGTGGCACCTGCAGGGGGAGATGTGGTCTCACCCCTATAAAAGGTGCTTGCATCTGAGACACCTACCTTTCTATATTTTCTTTTATTAAACTTTTATTATTGGAACTGTGTTATGTAGCTGATCCAAAGATCCTAGCCTCAATCCCAACAACGACACAATACTCATGTGAACTCAATGCTCAAGCATCTCAACCGGTTTTCTGTATTTTTCCTCCCACAGCCCATTGGCTCACCTTCCTCCCTTCCCCAACAATTGAAACTCAGATACTATTAGTTGTTGCTTCCTGTAGACTGAGAGCGAGAGGGAAAACCTTCGGAATCTTCCTTTAAGAATGTTGCAATAACTTGTCTCTGCTTATTTGGGGCAGGCGGTTCTGTGTATTCTTCCTCCAAACCCACGTTTTATTTATATTTGAAAACCCGGCAGTTTTTCCCAAGGCCCCAGATTTCTCCACACCTCCTCATATAGCTGCACAATGTCATTGCAACTTAGAAAAAGTAGCAATGTGTTGCAGTGGATGGAATGTGTGTCTACGAGGAGGGAGAGCAGGATAAACTTCTCAGTACAGTAATCAGATTCCCTGGTGACCTTCATCCCATTCATTCGCTCTCAGCCTTATCTACTTCACAGGGCTGTTCAAATTAGAAGTGAGAAAACATGTAGGTTATCCGGAGATCCTTGAAAGAAGAGTAAGATAAAACTGTAAGACACAAATAAGTGCCCTGTACTTTGGGAGGAACTGCAGAGTACCAAATGATAATTAGGAGTGAACAAACTGTTGGCATCCAGCATCTGTGAGTCCCAGCGCACACGTCTGTGTGAACCTTTCGTCCTAACAATATTCAGAAGGGATAGATTTCCCATCATTGCAGCATTGTGCTCTTGTGTGTTGTTATTTTCTGGGCCGGTTATTGTATCATCTGTCAATCAGACCATCCCTGCCACCAACATTATTCTATGCATTTACAGAGGGTACAGTTCCCAAAGGGTGTAATGAGATTCCTTAATGTGTTGAAGGAAAACTGTCTATGCTACAACCAGAAACCATGAAAGGCTGCTGGGATTGCAAGATATTTGCTGCCACAAAGAATGCTCATTGTTCCCTTTGTTCTTGGCTTTAATATATACCTTTCTCCTGTATGCCATCTATTTTAGGTTCAAGTGATCGTGCAGGACTGCGATAGAATTGACTGTCCTTGAACAAATATCCCCTAGGAATGATTGCAGGGAAACTGGGAATGAGATAATTTGAGGGCAAATAACTTTTATTTGTTCACAGTCTAATTTGGGGAGTTCCATAAAATTAAAGTTTTTTTAATTTGGAGGGCAAAGGAGAGGGGGTGGAAAAGGGCTAGTTTTCGCTGGGGGAGGCAATATTTTGTCTAAGATCTTCTGTGTAGAGCCCATATTAGTGTATATTGTTCTGATCTCAGACTGCACATGAATTTCCTCTACTAAAATGAAGAAAAGTCACCAAATACTGCACAAACTCTTGTAACAAATACTCTCTCTTACTGCTCTGTCTTCTTTGGGGCCTTAGAGGAATAACCTCGGTGGCACAGTGGTTAAATGCAGCACTGCAGTCTCTGCTGACTTGTTCAGCAGCCAGGCTCAAGGTTGACTCAGCCTTCCATCCTTTCTAAGGTCGGTGAAATGAGGACCCAGATTGTTGAGGGCAATAAGCTGACTCTGTAACTGCTTGGGTAGTGTTGTAAAACTCTGTATATAACATCTGAGTGCTATTGCTATCCAAGTTGTAAGCTGCCCAGATTCCTTCGGGAATTGGGCGGCATAAAAATGTAATAAACAAACAAACAAGCAAGCAAACAAACCCATTTTATTGCATAACTGCTTCTTTCAAGAACAAAAGATGTTAGGTCTTCTGTGTATAGATCCAGAGAAGAAAGACAGAGTTTAGCTGCACGCGACTTAACATGCTCCATGTAAAGCAAAACTGAGAAGCTAGCTTGGTCAAGCCACTCTTTATAAATCTCCCAGTTACTCCTTGAACAAACTAGTGATCATGTTTCAGAGAATCATCAGGTGGCGTTGTGTCTATGAAATGAAATGTCCTAGAGCCAAACAGCAAAGCTTCTCAAGTAGAAGAGTAGGCCCAGGGCCTATATAGGAAATGGGTGATTATTAACAGAGCCTGAAATTTAAGGAGCCAGTAGTAGCCTAGGGATCTGCCAAAACTGTTTAGGGATGCAAAAATTCGGATGGTAGAAAAAAGGTTTCTGCATCTTTTTGTTGCCATCTAGGCTTTGGTCACGTTTTTGCAGCCCAGTGAATCTGGGGAGCCTCCCCCTCCCCGTCCACCCCCGCTGCTTTTTGTAGGTATTTTGTGGGCACTGAGAAGAAATCCTACTGTAAGGGGGGAAAGGAAAAGGAAGGGCCAGGTATGTTTGCCAGCTGGAGAGAGGACATCAACAGGGAGACAGGAGAGCTCCCCTTCCTGTGATTTCTCATAAGGGCAGCTGGGACAGTTTTTTCTGCTTCAAGGAAGCAGGTTCTGAAGTATTTCAGTGCTGGCAGCCAGAGGCGAGAAGGTTGCCTTCTTGCAGCTGGGCAGGAAATAATTGCCACTTGTTCTGAGATTAATACATTGGCCAGAGCTTGGAAAGGATAACAAGAGGAATCTGTCATTGCAAAGAATATTAAACATCCCAAAGAAAATGGAAGGGGGTGGTGGTGGTGGAAGCAGCTTTATCACCCAAGCTGCCCTCAGTCTGGAGCTTTCTCCAAAGGGCCCTTGGCTTCCCTTCTAACATGCTTTTCCTCAAAGGAAGGTGTTTTCTGAGAGCTCTGAAATTTGCCCAGAGAATGGTTTTGTGACTTTGTTAACACCAGGCTGGGCCTACTTTTGGCTAACATAACCCTCTGCTTCCAACTCTGGACAGCTCACAATAGCGCGTGTAATGAACAGTCCAAACTTTTATGAACTTGCAACCATTTAATGTTGAAGGAGACCTTTACACAGACCGGCACTACACGGGGTTTTCTTTTAAAGATTACATGGAGGGCTATTGAGGGAGATAAGACTTCTGGGTCTTCCAAACCAGGATCGAGAATGGACCCAAATACCCTGTGCATCATTTTCAAAGGTGATTGTTACAGTATTTCAACCATCCACCCCCGCCCCCATTCTGTCTCTCTTTGCCTGTCCATCTCTCTGTCTCTCTCCTCTTCCTCCCTCCCTCCCCTTCTCTCTCACACACACATCCATTGATTATGCACCTTTGTCTGGTGCAGAGGACATTCCCTCCACCCTTTCTTACGCATCCCAGCACAAAAAGTCTTTGTTTTGTTTCTGGGTTATCAAGGAGCCGTTATCTCCTCCTTCAAGCGGAGAGCTGGTGGGGGCACAGGTGAAGAAATAGCTGAGGCTGAGGGCCGAGAACTAGAAAACAACAAGAGCAGCTGGGAACAGAGGAGCAAACAGAGAGCAAGCAAGAATAAGATAAGATAGAGAAATGCAAAATATGTTAGGGAAAGAGGTGGAGGGGGTGTAGAAAGCTATTGTAAGTGCTGGGAAATGCTACAGCCACCACATCGTCCTCCATCAGACCCTGGACTTAAAAACCTCCTCCCTTCATCTCTCCACACCTGTGGCTTGGGGCGGAGTGGGTGGGGGGAGAGGTGGGCTAGATCCAGACAATGTAGGAACTCTTTTATGAGGGAATCTAATGAGGATTTCCTTTAATTTCTATGGCTGAGTGTCAAAAGAAATAATTGCAAAGCTTATGTCTCCACTTTGGGGCGTGTAGACTACAGCAGAGCATCCCCAAACATTTGCAGAGTGCTTTTGATGTTTTGCCACCGACACCCCAACATGATCATATAAATAAATCTATTAGCGGGTAGGTAAGTAAATTCGGATTGAGCATTTCTCATTCCAGTACTGTGTCACTCTTGGCACCCCCTCAATAAACATCAGCATGATCAATGAAGTGCATTTTTGTGTGAAAGCCTTGAAGACCTGCTGATTTATATAAACTTTCCCACCCACCTTTTAAAATAGTAATTTTAGAGCTCACTTTGCTGGAGTGGAAATTCCTTCCCTCCCCCTATGCACTTTTGTAACCTTCTCCTCCAATCCTTCTGAATGCCATTGTTAACACCTGCACCCTACTCCTTCCCTAACTCCTTACTATTAGGAATCATGCCAAACTTGCTGTGATGAACCTTGACTTATCATTTTTGTCACAAGTGCTTTCAGGCTTTGACTAAGATGTTTTTCCACAGGCATGTTGCTTTTGTAATCACAACATAGCCCACTTTTGCAGGAAAACTGCATTACAGAATATATCAAGGGTGCGTAACCTGTTTCGGACCTAGTACTATATTTTGCCTTTATTTTCTATCTAAGGATTACATCTTCAATAACCAATAGAAGCATTTTGCAAAAATTTATAGAACCATGACAGAAAATATGACAGAAAATAGACTGTTTTGTGCAGTGGTTGAAGCATCAAGCTAAAATCCAGGAGGTCATGAGTTCAAGTTTTTCCTTAGGCCTAAAGCCAACTGGGTAATTTGGAGCCAGTGACTATCTCTCAAACCTAGGAAAGTGGCAATGGCAAAAGACTTCCAAAAAACATGCTAAGAGTATTGCGGAGAATTGTCCAGGCAATCGACAAGAATTAATGCTGATTTAAACATCCCTCCCCTCTCTCACACACATGCGCACCAGAATAACGAATGGGTTATCATTGCATCCTAAATGGTCAAAGAGCAAAAGTAGTAGGGTTTTTTTTTTTTTTGTAAAACTACCAAAATGGTAAATTTTGTATTTAAAAACATACCATGATACTCATTGATTCATTAGAAAACTTTGTAATGAACAAATTTCAATGTTGAAATTTGAAGCCCTATATCTAATGTTGAACCCTATACAGCTAATGATCCTATAATCTTTGATACAATCCAATATTAGGCTAAACTTGCTGTAAACATCTTGACTCAGAGATTTCCAGCTTTTGGGGCTCATGGGCCTGTTCTGATGTCAAGAGTGTTATGACTTTCCTGTGACATAGTCACCACAGCAAAAGCTTTTCATTTACAAAATGGCTGCCCAGAACATTCAGCCTGTCACAAAACACTGCTTTCCTCAAAGGTAAACTGAAAGCTGAACACACACAATAATTTCTCCCAGGATGGGTTGCAAAGCAAAGTTGGAAACTGAATCTCTAATGATAAATCATACAATTGCTCAAATAAAGCACAGCAAAATGCCCATTCTTCAAAAAAAGAAAATATGGCGATAACTCAGAGAAACATGCAAACTGATGACCGCCCCACTACAGAAATGCAGCAGGGTCAAAATCACACTCCTTCTGCCTCCTACATCTTATAGTTTCCCCAGGATTTTCCCCACTGCTTTCCAATTTACTCTCCCCAGCTTTATCTTTTCTCTTGGCCTTTTAAGCAGTCCGAGGTATCACTTTGGAGATCTCATTAACCAAAATGAATACAATGTTTGCATTCTGGTTTGGGAAAAGCTCTTTCTTTTCCTCCAAGGTTTATTTATTTGCTTAAGCACAATTAGCAAAAAAAAATAGCCCGTTGTACCAGGTAAGTATTAAATATGGTGCCATCAAAAAGTCAGGTCAACTGAGTGTCATCCTGATCCTGCATTATGCTGAATTTCTTTGGGTAACTCAAAAATCCACCTGCTGCCATCTGGTCACATACCTACCTACCTACCTATCTACCTATCTATCCATTTATCATCCATCCATCCATCCATCCATCTATCTATCCATCCATATCTATCTATCTATCTATCTATCTATCTATCTATCTATCTATCTATCTATCTATCTATCT
>JANHGC010000001.1:984983-995599 GCA_027560395.1 Boaedon fuliginosus | reverse complement strand
AAAGGTCGGTAGAATGAGGACCCAGATTGTTTGGGGGCAATAGGCTGATTCTGTAACTGCTTGGGGAGTGTTGTAAAAAGCTCTGATAAGTAGTATATAAAATCTGAGTGCTATTGCTATCTATGTTATAAGCCGCCCAGAGTCTTTCGGGAGTTAGGCGGCATAAAAGTGTAATTAATAAAATAAATAAATACATTATTTATACTTTAAAAACTTGCATAAGCTGGTCAGTTTTAAATTCAAGGCATTTATGTTGATCCAATCCAGAGTGCAGGTTATCAAGTGGACCTGGAATTACTTTTATCAATTTCTTACTAAAATATACAACTATGGTTGTTGCAAACAACAAACCTGGGTGCCAAGTTGAGCTCTTCGGCAAGTACGTGATTACGGTAGTATCTAATTGAGCATCATTTTAGCACCTTGGCTTTTTTTTTTAAGCATAAAATATCTCAATGTAATGCACTCTTCAGTTGAAAATAGCAGGATTAATTCTTTGTAAACAAGATACAGTGCATTGCAATGTGAGATTGTAAACCTCAACCCGTTTGCCTGAGGGTACATTGAAATAGTAAGATTCTTTTTGGAGTAAGCACCAATGATTGCTTTGCTAAATCTTCCCTTTTTCTAAAGAATTGTGCTTTTATGTTATCTCATATCAGCGGGGAGCATCCTGTTAATCAGCGTATCCAGATAAGACACCCTTAAGAATATGCAAAGTATAGTCCAAATGCTCTGAGGGTTGTTCAGCAGTGGATATCTTTTAAAAGCAATAGACAACTTTTATTCAGGCAACTTCCCAGGACAAGTGTTGACTTTACATTGTCAGAGTACTCCAATTCTCTGCTACCTTAAAGCAGTAGGACTGGGAGAGATAAGCGTAGATTCTACAAATAAAATTCCTCATAGTTCGATGCAGCAAAACTAGAATAACTCTTGATGAAATGACAATGAAGTGATGCAAATTTACATCTGATTTCCAAATGTATTTTATAGTACCAAGGAGGGGTACCCAAAATGGATTTTAGGAATTATGGGTCAACAAGCAAACACGTCATGTAATAGCATTGATATTGAGGAGAGGCAAGTAATAAAAGGAAATATTGTCTTATTAATCTTATTAATAAATTAACGTTATTCCACTCTTTCAAAGTGGAAAAAATGAGATTAAAATTGAATGTATAGATCGAACTAATGGCAACAGGCGCAACAAACAGTATTAGATCCGACAATGAAAATACAGAAGCGATAGACAGCTTCCATCTTTTAAGATCAGCCACCGATAATAAAGGACCGAGTGGTGAAGAAGTATGGCACAGACTAGCATCCATGCGTGCTGTGGAAAAGATATTCAGATTCTATTATGTGTTCTCCTTACAATGATCAGAACAACATAAGCAATGGTAATTTCTGCGACACTGTGTGGAAGCAAAACTTTAAATAAGCAGGACAAAAAGACAATTGACATTTTTGAACTTTGACATTGAAGAAGACTTCTGAGAAGAAGCCATGCAAATGGATCATCAAACAAATCAGCTCGGGAGTTCTCACTCCAGGCACAAATGACCAGACTCAGATTATCTTACTTTGGGGACATGATGTGAAGGTTTAACTCTCTGGAGAAGCCACAAATGTTGAGAGAGAGGGGAAGAAAGAAAAGAAGAGGACAGCCAACTGCAATGTGGATGGACTCAAGTTATAGTGGCAGTGGAAGACCTGAAAGACTAGGCTAGGAAGAGATCATCATGAATAAAATCTACAGTATCTATAATCAGTGTTTTCTCAACTTCGGCAGTTTGAAGTTGTGTGGACTTCTCCAGCCAGCACAGCATTCTGGCAGTTCAAGTCCACACATCTTCGAACTACCAAGGTTGAAAAACTTCAATCTATATGATCCCTAACAGACAACCATGACTTGATGAACATTGAATGAATGAATGAGTCAATTTGGTCTGTTTATATCCTGCCTTTCCCCCAAGAGCTGAAGGTGGCATCCTTAAACAATCCTCCTCTAATTTTCCATCCATGTGAACAACGCTGCAAGAGAGATGTGGCTAAGAAATATGTCCAAAGCAATCAAGAACTGAATTTCTTTATTTTAATTGCAGGCAGTCCCCATTTAGTGATCCCAAATGGCACCAGAACTCAATTGTTAAGTGAAGCAGTTGCCAAGTGAAACCACAACTTACGATCTTACTTCAGCTTTCTTTTGCTTTACAGGCTTGCAAGAGTCATAAATACATGGATTGATCATAACTTCTTTTCATTGCCATCATAAGTGAGAATGGTTGCTAAACAAGGCAGTCACCAAACAAGTACTACTTTTACTTTATCTCACAGCTTAAGGAATATTATACAATACTTTTTATTTGAGATAAAGAATTTATAAAAGCACATTGAAGTGCTCTACTGAAAACTTTTGGGAAGGAGTGTATTCAACATGGAAACAGTACATACAAAATAACTTTATATTAGATTAACTTTTCTGGTTTCTTTTGTGGAATGTCTGGAATACAGGCTAGATGGTAAAATAGTTTTGTATAGTGCACATGCTGAAGGAAAATATCCACGTTGTCATCCTGATTTTGTCCAATGTTTGCCGCTATTGATCCAATAGTACCTGCGATGCTAAAGGGAATTAATTATATCTGCTTGCCTATCATTTTTGTTTTGTTTTATTTTATCTTTTGGTGGAACTGCTGACTAAAGGAAAATGTAATTGCTATGCACATGAAGACACATAAGATACCATGTTAATTGCAGGCTTGGGGAAGGTGGCTGTAAGACACTGATGGCACCAGAGCTGGAGAGCAAGAGAAGAGAGGCAAGAGTGGTGTAAGTCTAGCCAAGGCAGGGGAGGCAACCACAAAATACAGAATAACAGGCTTGGTAGGGACCTTAGTGGTCTCCTAGTCCAAACCTTTGCTCAAGCAGTAGACACTACACCATTCTGAACAAATGGTTCTCCAACATCATCTTAAAAACCTCCGAAGTACCTGCAACTTCTGAAGACTAGCCATTCCACTGATGACATTCCACTGTTCCCATTGTCAGGAAATTTCTCCCAGTTCTAGGTTAGATCTCTCCTTGATAAGTTTCCATCTGTTACTTCTTGTCCTGCCTTCAGATGCTTTGGAGAATAAGCCAACTGTCTCCTCTCCACAGCAGCCCTTCAAGTATTAGAAGATTGCTAGGATGTCACCCCCATAGGTCTTTCCTTTGTTACACTAGACATATCAGTTCAACTGATAGACTAGACATGTTAGTTCATCATGTGGTTTAGCCTCTTGTCCTTTAATCATCTTCGTTGTTGTTCTCTGCACTCTTTGTAGAGTCTAGAGTCTATAACTTTGGACATAACTGAGCCCCTCTGATAATGCCATTTCAGGACCTATTTGAGGATAACGGAGTAAATATTGGAGTAAATATTACCTCATAGCAAGGCTTCCTGTTTTGGACCTGGCTTTAACAGTAGTGCTTGATTATTTATTAAAATTATGTGTCTGAGCTGTGATCTCACCACATTTGATTTTCTGATTATTACCAGATAGATGTACATTTCACTTCTTGATTATATTTTTCATCTACAATGAGTTTTCGCTTAGGTGACCTGCGCCCTCTTGAATTATTTTGGAGAGGAGGCTGTGGAAAGAGCAAAAGTGAATCGTCTCTCATACTCTGTTCAGCAGAGGGGACATTGTTTGGTTTTACCAATGTTGTGGAAAGAGGGGAAAGATCGGTAGGAGGATAAACAATGGCCTTGAAGGACAGTAGGAAGGCCATTACCAAGGCAATGATCAGACGTGTAGTTTGGGGTCATTCCAAGGCTCAAATTTAAGAAAATGCTT
Source organism: Boaedon fuliginosus (assembly GCA_027560395.1). NCBI lineage: Eukaryota > Metazoa > Chordata > Lepidosauria > Squamata > Lamprophiidae > Boaedon > Boaedon fuliginosus. Next base: position 991,751 of record JANHGC010000001.1, on the reverse strand, counting down.
TAGACAAGCACTTCCCCATTTCTTACGAAGTTAAAGTGAAGGATGGTGGAAGCACATCAGAGATGCACAATTCTGTTACTGTAGGTATTCTAATAAAAATAGTTTTAGACCAGTAGGGCATTGATCTCTTAATCTGGTCTGCTTTATATGACCACCACAATCTTTTTCTTCTTACAAAAAATTCTCCAGTTGCCTTTTTAGTATGTCAAGTAGTATGTCAAGTTACAGGGCAATTTATTTGTTTAATTATTTCTCAGATTTATATCCTCCTGGATTTGTAGATCAATCAATCAAGGAGTCCTTGGTGTTCTCTGGGCTTGCTTGTTTTCTTGCAGAACACATCCATGAACACCAACTGGCAGTCAGAAGGCATGATGAAAATTCTTTAATTTCAACAACATATAGACAGATTTAACCATAGTTTCAATTGGGAAAATGTCACAGTCCTAGACTAGGCCAAATCCAAAAATGTCAGGGAATTTTTAGAAGCCTGGCAGTCTGACAAATCAGCCATCAATAGACCCATAGGCATTAACAGGATCTGTAGATTATTCAAAAGAGACAATCAACCAGCCCAAAAGAGAAAAAGACTCTAACACCTCTCCACCAATAATCAGTATTGTTGGCCCTGGAAATGATCAGGATGAGAAGAAGAATCAATGCCACCCATAAGAATAGAGGAAAGCATTTGGAATTTCCAGAGAATAAGATTCTTAGTTCTGCATCCAGAGGCACAAACTAATCTCATTTAATTAAAAGCAACTCCTGTTGCTTTCCATAATGGGACTTACGCCAATTAAGCACACTTAAGATAGCAGTTGTACTTAGTTTACAATGTTGTTCAGATAAGGCGAGTTTATATTAGTGAATACTCATTGCCATTACAATGAGGAAGATTCCACATGAAGCCCTGGAGATCAAGGAACTGTCTGACATAACAGTCTACTCACAACTCACAACTATAGCTGCCGGAAGATGTTAAAATGAGGACTGGTAATTTGCAAAAAGGACCAGGGAGAAAGAGACAAAGGCGCGTATGCATGCGCAAACAGACACAGACAGACACACACACACAGACACACACAGAGGGCTATTAAAGTTGGGTTCCACACAGCTAACTTCATGCTTCTCATCTTTCTTGAACCCAGCATCATTTTTTGTACCCATCTTTTAAGAAAGGGCTAGTAGAGATAACTGAAGAAATTGCCTTGGGTAACAAAAAAATGAAGGGTCCAAAAACACTGAATTTAAAACATCTGAAAAGCTGCACAGAAAAAAAAATACGAAGAGTCAATATTTACAGTGCTACCAAAAAAAGAACAAGAAACAATTCATTCAGTTCCAAGTAAAGCAAACTGAATTGCCAGGAAGGATGTTATGGATTTGCCTTCTATAATAGGAGACAATTGATCATCTATCAAAAGATAATTGAATGTAAGGAATCCTGCCAGTAAGGGAGGAGGCTAAATACCATGAGCCAGCTATCCAAGACCTCTCCTCCACTTCCAGTGTTCCTAGAATCCCTTTAATCACAAATGTCTAAAAATCATGAGTCAGGTTCCTTCCTTCCTTCCCACTGTTCCTTCCAGGTTCCTTCCTTCCTTCCCACTGTTTTTATTTCCCAGATCTTTGGAGAAAGTATTAAACCAACTTCCAACAATGCTCACTGCCACTGCCTTGAAACATAGATAACCCAATATGAGGCAACCCCTGCATTCTCCAATGGATCAGTGGAGGCTGTAAAACCGGGTCTAGGACAACTCAGTGCAGCCAACATGCCATGGCCAACTAACTATGGGACAACTCACCATGGACAATTCAACAGAGGGCAACTTGCCACAGGATAAGAGCTACACTAATTTCAAATAAATGGTGGAAAAGAATCATTAAAGAAAGGATGCAAAAGAAGATAGTGTTAGTTCCAGGATTTCTGCTGGAATGTTGATTTCCAATGGAGTATCAGCTGAAGTAGAATTAAATCATATAGAAACATAAAACTATGGAGTCAATCATTGTTGTTAGTTGCGAAGTCGTGTCCAACCCATCGCAACCCCATGGAAAACGTTCCTCCAGGCCTTCCTGTCCTCTACCATTCCCCAGAGTCCATTTAAGCTCACACCGACTGCTTCAGTGACTCTATCCAGCCACCTCCTTCTCTGTCGTCCCTTTCTTTTTTTGCCCTCAATGGCTCCCAGCATTAGGCTCTTCTCCAGTGAGTCCTTCCTTCTCATGGAGTCAATCCTGGAGCAGTGCAAACCCTACATATGGAGTCATCCCTTTGTGCAAGCAGCCCAATGGAAATCTAGAGCAGAAGGATGGATGCAGCAGGTTACTGGACCTTAGATCTCAAAAGGACACAGTTACATACAGTAATTCCCAGTTCCAAACAGTGGTGCTGCTGGCACATCCTTGAGAATGGCTCAGAACTGCCAGTCCTTGTGCTGAAAGGGTGCTCCTCCTCAGCCAGCTGAGATGAAAGCTCGTGGTCACAGCCCTTTTCGATAACAACCACCCCCAGTCTTAAGCCCTGAAATTAGAGCTTTCTTTGAGGGTGATGCCATCGAGAAGATAGCACAGCAGTGTTTGTATACACAGGTTTGACTCGCTCCCCCACCCCACCCTATCCCCACAGTCTATGCGGCAGTAATTACAGAGCTATGGCTGTTGAAGTTTGGTTGTTTGCAGCCTGGCTAGACATGGTATCGTTCATGGCATCCCAGCAGCAGCTGGGAATGTGCTGGTTCATCAAACCAAAGCTCACCTCAGCTCCCCAAACCAAATGAGGGCCTGCTTCATTGGGACTGATCAATGGTCAGATCAAACCAGCATCTTGCATTAGTCTTAGGGCATACAATCTTCCACGGGTAGTATAGGGGAGTCAATGGCTACAGCTACAAGAGCCTATTCCTTCCATTCAATCCCTCTTAACTATCAAAATCTTATTTATATCGCAGCTTTTTCTTTTCAATGAACAGATTCAGAATCTCTAGCATATCTCTCTACCTTGGCAGCTGCGTATTAAACAAATATTATCTCTGCAAGCTCCATGGTGCTCATTGTTAGTGTACCCCTTGGGTAAATGTCTATGAAGATTCTCAATCATCTAGGTCACGATTGTCCCAAAGGTGCTTTTTAAAAGGTAACTGGATTTTCTTGGTTTTTTTCATTGAAAACGTTTCACTTCTCATCCAACATTTTCAAGGGAAAAATACCAAGAAAGTCCAGTTGCCTTTCGAAAAGCACCTTTGAGATACCCCATGGGTGTGCTATGGGGCCCGGAACACGAGCATAACATCAACAGAAGTCATGGTGCTCATATCAAGAAAGGAGTACAACATCAGATTATGGAATCAAATATATTTCATGTCAGGATCTGCAGTCCACAAGAACCACCATGGCAATGCAACACACTTACACTTAGATATATCCTACCTAACTTGGTCCTGGCATCCATTCTAAAGAATTAGAAGAGCAGGTAATCCGTATTTAAATTCTGTGTTGTAACAATTGTCTCTTATGCTCACCTTGGATTGTGCCATCTCAGTTTGACGTCAATCTCTACATCACTACTGTAGCTTCATTTTCTGGTATGATTTGGAGGGGGGGGCATGGGTAGAGGATAGTCATCTGCAGCTGAGACACAGACTAATTTCTAATGGTTTACTTAATACCTTCTGATTGTAGAAATAAACAGTGGATAGCTGGATAGATGGATTGTTCCAGCAAGATACTTTTGTCTTAACCAAAGCAAAAATGCATTCATGTTTGCAAAACTGTTGTGAGCCTCGGTGGCACAGTGGTTAAATGTAGCACTGCAGACTATCTCTGCTGATTTGTTTAGCAGATTGTCAGATCGAATTTCACCAGGCTCAAGGTTGACTCAGCCTTCCCTCCTTCTAAAGGTTGGTAGAATGAGGATCCAGATTGTTTGGGGGTAATATGCTATAACTGTTTGGGGAGTGTTGTAAAGCTCTGATAAGCAGTATATAAAATCTGAGTGCTATTGCTATCTATGTTGTAAGCTGCCCAGAGTCCTTCAGGAGTCGGGCAGCATAAACATGTAATTAATAATAAATAATAAAAAACAATATTTACCTGTGGCGCTTGGAAGATCTGAATAATTTTCATTCCATTCATCCAAAGGGTTGAAATAACTCTAAGACCAGCATAGATCAACGGAGAGTCTAGAGTCATATTTGGGAAGGCTTTAAATCTATGGACACTCCTGACCCATCTTCTAACATGCCTCCTTTTCTCTTGGAGTTTCTATTCAGAAAAAAATTATCTCTGTAGATTTTTGTTTGATAGCATTTGTAAGTTCATCTCTTTCATCTCACCCCTCCACCTACACAAGAGATTTTTACTAACCTGTGGCCTTGGGATTTTCTTCCAGGAACCAGAGATTTACAGCTTAATGCTAATGAGGTAATCTAAGAAAAAAGCATTGAACTCTAACACCCTAAGTAGATACTTTAATTGTTGTTAATCTTAATATTTTTATCTCTTTATCTCCTCCTTACTTAACTCAGCTGAATTTAAGTGGGTTTAATTGAGACCAATTTATGCATATTATAGACAAATATCTCCCCAGGTTGAAAAGTCAGTGTTTTTAGGTAGTTCCACTTTATATTAAAAGTAAACTTGTATTTCATATATCCACATTTAACCTGTGTAAATTGTTTACATAGCAAGTTTATTATGTGAATAATTATTTAGGGAATTCTCTCTTTGTCTGTGTATCTTCTCCCCAAGGTAGCCATTGTAGAAGCTTTCCTATATTAAAGTTTTACAGAAAATGCACTGCAAGTTACTTGTCCCCTATGCCCGTTGAAGAATTTTGTGTAACTTGCTGGACTGCACCTTTTATTGATGAAAATATCCTTCCTCTGTTAGAGTTCTGTGCAATTCAAGAGCCGCATAATCTTATATTACTTCAATTTTGGTTAAAAAAGCATATTTCATCTCATTTTAGAATGAAATCTATTCATGAATAAGATGGCTCACTTCCTTTTGACTGACAGAAGTTTGACTCATACAAAGTTTATTTATTTTATTTATTAAATTCATACCCCGCCTCTCTTCACCCCTTACGGGGGAACTCGAGGCGGCGTTCACTGAACAATTTACTGAAATGAAAGACCAGCAATGGCTCCACATCTAAGTAGAACAAAGCATCAAGTAGCACTCCATAGGATTCCATTCTAGGTCCTGTGTTACTCAACATATTTATACTTTACGTGGGTAGGGGTTTAGAAAATATGACGACCAGATTTGGGATGATGGAAAAATAGGTGAGAGCAAACACCTTAGAAGACAGTATCGAGAGGTTCCTTATCCTGACAAATGAATCAACAAGGAAAGACCAGCAAGGTGCATCCCTTATTTTGGGTAAGAAAAAAAACCATAAAAATAGGAGGTGGGAAACTCTATTGGGCAGCAACATACACAAAAGAGAATCTGGGTGTGGAGTTGATCACAAAGTGGATCTAAGCCACTGAGGTCATTGAGCAGCAGAAAAAGGAAATGCAATTCTGGGTTGCATAAGAGAAATATAGTGTCAGGAATCAGGATCCAGAGAAATCAGAATTCTTCTCCATTTTGCATTGGTCGAATCACACCTAGATTATTTCATCCACCATCTTTTCAAAAGGAAATTTATGTGCTTGAATATGTCCAGAGAGCAAGCATGATGAAAATGGGCCTGGAAAGAAATATCTATGAGGAATGGTAAAAGAAGAGTGTGGGGAGACATGACAGCTAGTGTATCATCAAACACTGGAAGGACTGCTGTGTGGAAAATAGGACTGGGTTGTTCAGAGTTGTTCTAGAAGGCAGGAAAAGAAACAAAAGGCTTAAAGTACAAAGGAGTAGATTTACATTCCCGATGGTAAGAGCTCTTCAGACTGTCAAGGGAGGTGATGGACTCACCTTGGCTGGAAGTATTAAACAGGTTGCATAAACCATTTTTCAGGGATGCAGTAGTGCTGGATTCCTTCACTGGGCAGGAATCCATTGGAGATTAGACAAGATTACCTCAGGGTCCCTTCCAAGCCTTACATGTGGTGAGTGAATTGAGTGACTGCATGTGTTGACCAGCGTGGTGCTTGAGCTTTTCATCTTTTGTCAAATTTTACACCGTCAAGAATATTTTTGACTGCCAATTGCTTAGTAGTAGTGACATAATATCTTCACCTAAATTCTGTTGCTTGAAGTGAAGACAACTAGAGGTTAGTAAATGTAATAAAAATAGATTTTTATTTCAAAAAGACAAAAAAGAGTGGATCCCCTGTAGGAATACATGGTATCAACTTATTTAATTTCCTCCTCCATCTGTCTATAAACAAAAGAGAAATTCTGCAGGAGGTAGTATGTGAAAAAAGACCAGACAGATAATTAAAAAGGAAAAAAAAAGATTATTTGTGACATATCCATCCTCTAGTCTGCATTTCTTGCCTAAGCTGCCTATATTTAAGCTTCAACCCTGGGTGTCTGTCTAAACAATCCCTATGCCCCTGCAAGCACTAGATTGATTTGTCTCAAATCTTTCAATCAGGTTCACATTTCAGAGGATTAAATAAATAACAAGTAGAGTAATTAGAGTGGCTGGGTTACATTGATGCCTAGTAACATGGTATTAACCAATAGCAAGAATTCCTTTTAATAATGGCTTTGAATCTCCTGCCAGTTGGCTTTTCACTTGGAAGAGAAGCAAGGCACCTGATTTCTACTAGAAATATCCCGGAGGCTTTTTAATTCTCTTAAATGCAA
>JANHGC010000001.1:954502-971358 GCA_027560395.1 Boaedon fuliginosus | reverse complement strand
TAGATAGATAGATAGATAGATAGATAGATAGATAGATAGATAGATAGATAGATAGATAGATAGATAGATATGTAAGTTATTCTTAAAGACTGTTGCATTGTTTCTTGCTTCTCATGTATCATAAGTCCTAACCAAGCTTGTTTTGGAAATAGCAACCTTTGGAGTTAAAGGTACTCCCATTAGCCATGAGTATTAATAATTATAAAACTCCCATTTAGATGTGGCCCTAAGTGTTGACAGAATTGATCCTTTGCTAATAAATAAACGAATTGAAGCCCCCAGTCCTTAAACTATTGTCTTTAGTGTGTGTGTTTTTTCCCTAGAATGTTACAGCCTGAATTATTATTCACTACATATAACTATTGTAATTTGTTGGGTTTCTAGGTGATTGATCTGTACTGGGGAGTGGAGCCAGAAGAATGGGACAGCCCAGACCTCCAAAAGACTCGTATGAGGCTCTTAGAAGATTGCCTGAAAACTTCAGCAGGTCCATGTTTTGTTGTGGGTATAAAATCAAGTTTTACTTAATGAATCTAGCTTTTTTAATGGAGAGGTGGCCTTTTCTTAAGGATGCATATTAACATAAGATCACCTAAGAGACTGCTGCTTTGCTCCGTCTTCGGTTTAGGGGATTTTCCTGGTCAGGGAGGAGAGATGCAGCTCTCCTCAACCTGCCAGGGGATTCCCCTCTGCTTCACCGCCCCTCCAAGACAGATATGGGTTCATTCGGAGCCCTCCGACGGGCAAGCTTGGAGCGGGACCATAGAGATCGCGGTCTTCGCATCCAACAGTGCCAGACATGCAACCGGAAGTCTATATTATATTATCAATGCTGGCCCACTCATCCGAGCACTGATGATGTTACCTAGTTGGGTAATGAAATGTCTGCAAGAAAAACACAAAGCTCAGAGAAAACCAAGGATTCCACAGTCCTCCTCCTTCTCCTCTCCACAATTCCCACACCTTTCTAGCACTGATGATATTACCTAGTTGGGTAATGAAACATCTGCCAGAAAACTACCAAGCTCAGAGAGCACAAAGGACCCCTCACTTCAACCCTGAATTATAAATGTTCTCTTCTATTCCAAGATGTTTCAGACGGACAGTTCCACAAAATAATTCTCTCTATAAAGTTGAAAAATTATCTTGTCTTTTGAACTTTCAATAGAAATATCACATCCAGGGCAATTAAAATAAATGCTCCTTAGTCAATTTACTGGAAATGTTTCCAAATTTCTTATTTTTTTTTTTATTTTGAAAGCATAAAACGTTCCTTATGCTTTTACTCCTAAGAGAAGGAATGTGGTTATCTTTGTTTCTGTTGGCAGTTTCTCTTTTATGCAGACATTCCATTTGCTCCTAATTGCTGGTTTTGCCAACATATTTGAATGTAGCTCATTTCTAACAATTTTCTAATCACATTTTAGACTTTAAAAGCATCGCAATTTTATATTGCAGACTGAATTCACAGAGAATAGTTTTTAAGACTATTCACATTCAGAGAATCTGCAGTCTTTGCTAGGATGTAAAAATGCCTCTTTTGTGTTTTAGATTGTTCAATGGATCTGACATTTTGGATAAGGTTAAAAGCAACAGATTCTTTTTATTTAAGAAAAACTGTGCAACCAGACAAGATGAGGAAGGAACTGTAGCTAGTGCCATTGTCCAAGAACACTGATGAACAATTAATAAAGCCTTGTGCGGGCTTTCCTTTCTCCAAACACCCTGTTCCATAATACAATTTAATACAATATTAAATTTTAATTTAATACAATAAAAGTTTTATTTAAAATTCATAGCGTACTATTGAAGGGGCACACTACTAGAAAAGTGATACTAGATGCTAAGCTAAATAAACCTCTGAAGGGGAAACTACTTCCACTGCTCGTAAGTGAATAGTAACCTAAGTGTATACTGCATCTATCAAAAGAGCCAACGCAGTTGTATCAACAGAAAGATTGCATCAGTTTAACAGATAAATAGGGCTATCACAGAGAAGAGGGCACCAATTTGGTCTCCATAACAACTGAGTTATCTTTGATAACTTTATGCTATGTGGTTTTCACCTCCAGAATTCTCTAGCCAGCATGTTGAAGTATACATGAACCGTCTATGGAGTTTCTCAGTCCTCCAGGTTATGGTTGTCCCAAAGGTGCTTTCTCAAGAGGCAACTGGACTTTCTGGGTTTTGCTTGAAGATGTTTTGCTTCTCAGCCAAGACCTTTCTTCCTTTCTGACTGAACTGATATTATGAAGGTGGTACTAATGGTAACCAGCTTGTTAAACATAGTTTGTGATGTGTCCTCCTGCTGAAGACATGAGAACGAACTAGATTTCATCACAAGACAATTAGCAATCAGTTAAGACCATTGAACAAGTCTTACCATGAAGAATACTCATTGGGCAATCAGTCCCAAAGGTGGGGGCAACTGGACTTTCTGGCTTTTCTTCTAAGACGTCTTCTAAGACGTCTTCCTTCTCATCCAGAAGCTTCTTCAGTTCCACTGGATGGGGAATGGAAGGATTTATATTTCTTGCAGATGGCTGGTCATTTGCATTCTTTCTGAGTCATTGAGGCCACTTGGAGATTTATCTGTGTCCTCAGGGTCACCTGAGTGGTGCAAATGGCCATGGAGCCTTCTTGGAACTGTTGAAAGTACTATGTTGTAGACTGGAGATAGATGATCTTGTACCCCTCCCCCTCTGTTGAGAGAGGGCTGCTCAATTTTGACGTAGAAGGCCTCTTTAACCCCTCTTTCAAACCAGCGGCCCTCTAATTATTAAATGCAGGAGGGAAAAGAGCTCCCCCCCACCTCTCCATCTGCAAGACAAATTCTGTAACCATATCTGAGACCACTAATAAAGTGCAGAGACAAGTAGGGCATTAAAAACATAGTTTCAAACATGTTCTGTCTGCTTGGAACACTTGTCGAGATAGATGGGAAGAACGCTGTGTGTGCCACACATCAAAATTCACATCAAATGAAATTTGCCTTTCTGCCAAGACTGTGTTCAACGGCATGTCTGTTCAGCCAGTTACCAGAGAAGTATGTATTTGGGATACATACTTCTGTGGGTTGTGGGACCCAACCCAAAACGACCTCCTTTTATATAGCAAGTGCACATGTGAAGCCAATTTACTGCAGGCTCATGCTTTGATTTCAGTTGTTCGTTGTTGCTCATATGTCTAGAATCTTGAAAGAATAAAAACCCAATGGAATAGCAATGGGAAGTAATAAAAACATGCTGTCAGTGGCACCACAGTACAAAGTATTAGAAGCAGTTCCCCAACCTCACAAAAATACAGTCAGGAGGGAAAAAACCCAAAACAAATCAAACTGGGTTTCCCAAGAACCCCCTCCCCCCAAAAGAAATCATTCATAGCTCCTCTGTTGTCCTAAGCTCAAAAGAAGAAGTTGGCCAGGTAAACCTTCTTGAGATGTTCATTTCCTCAGCTAGGGTGGCACTATCGTGAATGGTCTCTGGGGCTTTGGGTCTCTTGCCATGACTCTGGTGATCGTGGGTTCCAGAAGAAAGAAAAATGTACGGGGCAGCTATTCTTTAAAGATCCAATGACAAGGAATAATGCTTTCGTGCTCATTTTGGACCTTCTCCGGCTGGTTGGTCAGGTGGGAAGATAATAGGAATTTGGGGGAATGCTGTCATGTAGGGTGTGAGGCTGGGATCTTAGGAAGAAGCTACATACCTAAGGATCTTGGTAAAATTAGGATAGCCTTTATTGCAGGATAGAAAGGTAAGAGGTTTGTCTCATGTGAGGCTATGTAGTCAGGTATGCACAAAGAACAGACAAGGAGTGAGAAAGGAGGGGCATCCCCTTATATAGAGAGTGCGCAGTATCTCCCCCTACAGGTGCCCAGATGCAGCAGTAGACAGCTGCTGCCACCTAGAGGCACATCTGGGGGCAGTGCCAGGAACATAATTTTATGTGACAGGTACTACTAATGGACATAACTACTAACGTAACCCTGATACCTTATTAAACGCCTGGGGGAGATGGATGGGGCTGGTCTCTCTTTCAGAGTGAACCAGCTCAATGATTCAAAGACTTGCTAGGGATCTTATACCAGTTCTGGGGGAAAGAAGGGACCATGGTGCAATGCTCTGAACAAGGCCCCTAAGAAGTTATAGCAATTGGCAACTGTGGAGGGCTCACGCTCAAACCATCAAAAGCTTGGGGGGATTTCTAAGGCAACCATTCAATGCAGGAATCCAGTTTGAAGCACCTCTAGCAGGTGTCTCTGCTGGGCTTAAACATATCCAGCACAGGAGCTCCCCACCACCACTCATACAATTTCTTCTTTTACTGGATTTCCCCCACCCACCCCAAATATCTAACCAGACTCTGCCTGCCTGCCTGCCTGCCTGCCTGTAACTTAACCCCACAATCGCATGTTCTTCTGCATTCTGAGAGGAGAGGGAAAGATTCTCGATGCCTTCTTTTCAAAAACTGGATGAGTTCCTCTCTCCTATACACTCCCTCAGCCTTTGCTCTGGGCTAAATTTGCTCCTTTCCCCTCCACCTCGCTTTGTAAGAAGATTTATCCCCTGCTCATCCCAGCTACCTTTCTTTGTTCTATTCTTTCCAAATCTTTCTTAAAATATGGCACCCGGTAGTGGAAACAATACTCTGTAAGTGTGTGTGTGTGTGTGTGTGTGTGTGTGTGTGTGTGTGTGTGTGTGTGTGTGTGTGTGTGTGTGTTTCCAAGCCAATGCAGAAGGGAGACGAACTATTACTTCTTGTCACTTGGAAACCATATTTTTGTCGATGTAGGCTAAAAGGATATGTTCATCTTTTTAGCACTGATCCATGCTTGTAATCAGTGTCTTTGTACTCGTGCTTCTAACATTCGAACACCTCCTGAATCTGTACCTGAACTTTGGATTTCTTTTTCCTAAAATAATAACTTACAAGCGAGGAATAGATACCCAATGTCTTAATCAAAAGCCCAAGCACACACCTCTTCCACTGGTCATCCTTTCCCTCTCAGAAAAACAGTATTACCCCCCTCCATTGGAAGGATTCCAAACAAATGATTTGCTGGTGCATGTGGGGACTTTAGGGAGAAATGAAGCCTCTCCCAAGGCAAGCTGAGTTCCTAAGGACTACATACAGTAGGGACACCCATGTAGGTTTATATGTAAAAACAGGGCAGTGACTTCTTCCAATATTGTTTTCCAATAGACTAGTCATCTAGCCTCCAACCTTTGAGATATCCTGGGGGTCTCCCATCCCAGTACTAAACTTGTTTAGCTTTCCTGAGATCAACCCAGTGAAATCAAGGCTGCAATTTGCCATAGTACAGTAGCTAGCTAGCTTTTAAGAAACTGAAAAGAATTGAGAACTAGGGAACCCTGGAACAATGGTGGATTCAAATATTTGTTTCTCCAGAATGCTGTCCAAAGTTGGTGTATTCTATAGAGCGATAGAATGATTTGAAACAAGCGGATTTTGCTTCTGAAAAAAAACTGATTTGCCATCAACATTTCTGGGAAGAAATTATTCTTGGCATGGGACTTGTTTAATTCAATACAGAAATCAGATTGGATATAGAGAGTTTGGAGTATAGAATGTATCAAGAGGAAAACAAAAAAAGTACAGGTAGTCCTCAACACGATTGAACCCAAAATTTCTGTTGGTAAGTGAACCATTTGTTTAGGGAGTTTTGACCTATTTTACGACCTTTCTTGCCACAGTTGTTAAATGAATCCCTGCAGTCGATAAGTTAGTAACCTGGTTGTTAAGTGAATCTGGCTTCCACATTGACCTCGCTTGTCAGGTCACAAAAGAGGATCACATGATCTTGGGACACAGCAACGGTCATAACATAAGCATGAACCAGTTGCCAAGCAGCTGCATTTTGATCACATGACCATGGAGATGCTGCAAAGGTTGTACCTGTGAAAAACAGTCATAAGTCACTTTTTTCAGTGCTGTTGTAATTTTGAATGGTCACTAAATGAACTCTTGTAAGTCGAGGATTACCTGTAATTGGATTCTGCACCACTCTTAGGTTTTTCTAAAAACAAGTGGGACAGGCGCTTTTATTGCATCTCTGCAGGGAGAGATCTCCATGACAGCTGTGGTCCCAATGGGGACAAGCATGTTGGACTTCAGGTAGCTTCTGCTGCTCCCTCTTCTCTTACATGTATCGAGCAGGTGTGTTCATGGTGGATAGTTGTCACAAAAGGACACCACAGTGGGATTTTAAAGCTATACCTTGGAATAGGGCCATTTTGGCAACTTACGTTATCATCCTTGGCAGGCTGAGATCACAGAGCCTCAGCCAATCCCCCTTTGCTTTGAGCTTGCGAACGGATGCAGAGTTCAAAAGGCAGAGGCGTGATTGATGTGTCTGGATAATTTGCTGCTTTCTGTCTCCCCCCCCCCACTCCGTGCCTGTTACTTTCTACCTCCCCTCCTTATGAAGGAGTGGCTGAGCATGGAGAATCCTGATGGAACCAGAGGTGGTTTTGGGAAGGAAGTTGAAAGAATCCTGACTACTAAGGATGGAGCAAGCAGATGCTGAAATGTGTGAGCATGCTGAGATTAAAGGTGACCACCGACTAATTCTAGATGGGCATTTGGAAAGGTGGATGGTCGCACATTTGCTTCAAGGGTGGGGGCCTTACCTCTGAAAATAATTTGGGGCAGGGGTTCCTGATATTGCTGGGTTCAAGAAATTGAGACTGACTGTAGTCTGGTTGAAAGTGGCTGTGTTGAATAACCACGAGGCTTAGCTCTTTGGATAAAGTGCAGTGCAAGAACAGCCATGGGTTCAGACTGCTGAAAGTGGGGGATGTCAGGCTATTAGGAGAGATAACTGTTGGCAGAAGATAATTCCCCCCCTATCTTCTGCCAACAGTTATTTCTCCTAATAGCTTGACATTCCCTTCTTTCCATGTTTTTCAAGAGATGAGTGTGTTGCGCCAGGGAAGAATGATGGCTCTGAGTATCAAACAACACAGGATGGGTGGGAGATGCAAGAACCTGAGAGGATTAGACTCATGGAGGGAAGATTTCATCATAGCACCCCCCCTTTGGGGCATATTATCTCAAAAACTGCAGAAGGCACCCTGGGGTTAGTGATTTTTTTTTAAATTAGATACCAACCTCAGAAATCAACAAGTAGACAAAGGAAATGGGCACAGCACACTCTCCCATTAAAGAGAGAGAGAGAGAGAGAGAGAGAGAGAGGGAGGGAGAGAGAGAGAGAGACCAGGAGGAAAGGATGCTTTTCCCTTGTCAGTGGCACAATACAGTCCTCATTTAGGAACAATTAGGATCAGCAACTTTGTTGTTAAGCGAAGTGGTCAGTAAGTGCAAAAGTGACTGTGCTCATGATTTTACTTTAGCATTCCTTTGCCTTGTAGACCTACGAAGGTCAGAAATGGGATGATTGGTCACAAAGTCATTTTTTTCATCACCTTTGTAACTGTGAGTGGTTGCTATCCGAGACAGATGCTAAATGAGGACTACCTGTAGTCTGAAGAAGTTATCTTCTTTCTACATTTGAAAATCCATTCCATAGTTCAAAGTCTCCGCTATTTAAATCTTATCTCTGCTCATCTGCTTAATTGATTTATGTACATGCAAATTGCAATTTGATAGTGTGACCTGAAAAAAAATGTAAGTGATGATTACCTTTGTAAAGGTACTCTTTGCCCCCTTTTTACATATTAAAAAAAGTTAAAAAGCATACAGAAGTGGGACATGGATTAAACTTAATACTTTGCTTAACAGATCGAATGCTTAACATTGTTCCTGGTTCTCGCATCATAGAATAAACATAATAAATGAAAATAGAATAATGAAGATGGAAGAAAATAAGCCAAATTCTCTTCCAATCAAGCTTTAATTGCAATATAATTTCAACAGTCACAAATTTTGGCAAGATCCACCCCCTGCCCCACTGTCACTCTGGAACAATGCTGCCTATTGACTTTGACATGCCTAAAAAGGGACTGAGAGCTTTTGGTAGAGCCCCCTCCACCTCCATAAAGCCACCTTTATGGCCCATTTAAAAATGAGATCCGAGTCAGATACTGCTCAAATGAGAGCCACCCTGCATATTATTGAGAAGCCTTGGGGGCAGTTTGCAGTCAAAACTATAATGGCTAGAGGCAAGGAAAATCAAAGATCACCATACCTGGAGGTTATGTGTTCATTACATATGTACATAGATACATGTTTCTTCTATCCAATACATCAAGTGCAGAAGGCAATCTCTATTTTCAAAATTCACTTTTCCTGACCTAATGTTTGCTTGACAAGTCAAAATCCAACTGGTGCAACAACTTATCTCCAGTGAAAAAAAGTAGTGATATGACTAAAGCCTTTGCCAGAATTACAAGCTATCACAGGTGGTGCTAGAAGCAAGCTATGTTTTGCTACCTAACAGTGGGAAGTAAGAAAGACCTTCAGCAGGACTTGGGCTCTAGCCGTATTATTGTATCTTCTTGTTCTTCCAAAGGTACTAAAGCTGAAATGAAGGGCTTGCCCTTACAGAGGCCCCAAAGTAGAATCAAGAGTGTGCCTTTCCCAGAAAAGGCATTTGGGAGGATGACTGTCCCCTCCCCCAGCTCCTTGGCTGCCTGCAAACCCATTTCCAACCTTGAAGCTCCTTGATGCCTTGTGAAATGCAGCTGCAGAAAGCTCCCTGTTGGCTAGGCCAATGCCGCCTGCCCACTCTTCCCTCTCCTTCCTGTCTCGTATTCCTGCTGCATAGCCTCTGGGCTGATATTACAGGCAGGGTGGGGATTTATCAGACAGTGCACAATACCAATCAGGTGATTCATCACCATCTAGCCCAGGAAGGGCAAAGCAGGCAGCTGGGGCTGCTTAGAACAATGACTTATTTCTCACTCCATTTTCATCATTCGCATATCAACAACCCCAAATCCTGCTCACTCATTCCACTCTCTCTCTCTCTAATATTGACAGCCCAATCTTTTATTGCTAAATTCTAGAGAGGAACACTCTCCTTCAAACACTTAAGAATGAAGGGCAGTCTTGCAAAACTCTGCTACTGCTTTACTTATCCGCAGAAGGAAGGTCCCTTCCAACATAAATTGCCATCTTGGGGTTCCCACTTCTCACCTCTTGCTTATTTTAAAAGGAGGCTCTTCTCAGTGTCATCCTAGTTAGTCCTTAGCCTCCTTCTGGACTGCAATAAATTCCTGGCCAGAATTAGAGATACCTTGATAGCCTCAATACAACAAACATTGTTAAACCTTCCCGTGTTCCAGTAATAATCTTTGGAATGTGCAACAAAAATAGGCTTCCAGCAGAATAATCCTGTTAGGAAAACCAGTGAGTTCTGTGGCACCTTAAAAACTAAAGATTCCAGCATAAATTTTCAGGGTCCAAACCAGTCATCAAATGCATTTGGTCCCAAAATGCACAATCCTACGTATATAGGCTCAGTCCCAGGGTCATTATTATAGAAAATACATAGAGAAACAGGAGCTGTTTTGAACCACATGGTTGCCATTGTCTTATTTTAGTCTGCATGGACTTTACAGATGACAATCTTTGCCATGTAGGTCTGTAAGTTAAGATAACATTTCATGAATCTGGCATTGTAGCCTGTTATCCACAACGTTAGCGCGTTTTAAAGTCTCATAGTACTTTTCCTGCAGCAGATTAATGTGTTTACTCCCCTGAAAAATAATTTACAAACATCATGACTAACTCCGCACGCCAATCAGTTCACAAGTCTCTGCATGTGGAAATCGTAAGTCTAACATCCCAGCTGGGAAAGGCTCATTTGAATTCCCATCACACATTTGTGGCTCTTCCAATGGAGCTCAACCCAGGAGCTTAAAAGAGAGAGATTACAGGCATAGCTTTCTTTCAAGACAGAATCTTTCTGTCCAGTCCATTTTGCAATGACAACATCTCAAAGGTGCACAAAGGAGAAATGATGACATAAACATCTGAAGGAAACTCCTCACAAATCACCCCGTAGTTCTACTCCAGATATACACATGCACATTACTGTCTTGGATTTGTGTTTATTTGCACAATAATAAAATAAGTTACCAACCACAGTATTTGCACTCAGTGCTTGTGGCACTTGTTCCAGAGATAGCTCTGTACCCCCAGCTCGTCAAACTCATTTTAGAAACATTTCTTTCAACTAATGTTGCATTTGATTTCATTGTTCTCCCCACCAAACAATAAAGGTTCACTCATGGCACTTTAACTGGAATGGAACAAATTTAGCCTAGGTTAACAGGTATTTGATAATATTCCCTTACCCCCTGAATGTTCTCGGTGTTGGATTTAAAAGGCATTAAATTGAAAGGGGACATGATGGGAATGACAGCTGTTTTCTGAGGAACTGCAATTCAAGACTTGAGAAGCATGACTGAAGGTGTCAATGCTTAGAAACAGCTAGAGACAACCTCAAGTCTCCAGCAAAATTATATTATCTTACATTATACAGGCCTTGGTGTTTTGGAAATGCCAGGCCAATGCTCAAGTCTGAACAATAAGACCTCATGGAATCAAGGGCTCATGTAACCGGCCAGAAAGGAAGTGATGGGAGATATGAAACATTAGCATGTACCAATTCCCTCAAACCCTGCCTTGTGTTAATGCAAGGCTCCATCCTTAGTGCTGCAAAGGCAAACAATGGGACTTTCGCTGGATCACTAAAGATGCAGATTTCACTTGCAGACACTGACCCACTCTGTGAGTCGACACTCCTCACAAGCTACAAAACAACACCAATGGAATTTACAGTTGCATCGCTCGCTGCGTGTTTGCCGCAGGATATTATGTCCTCGTCCACAGCACAAGCTTTCACAGTTGTCCATGCCTGGGCTAGTCTTGTTGCACAAACGCCCTTGGGTGCCCACAGAGTCCAACTTTGGTTCCCTCTCACAGAAGTCAGGTGATTTCTCAAAGTAGATCAGGTCACTGACACCACGACGCCGGTGGCGGGCCTGGCCCACGTCCATCTGCCCAGTGTTCCTGTTGTGGGGCCGGATCAGTGTTGCCACATGGAAGCGATCCTTGAGCACTGAGCCCACCAGCCGGAAATCAGGAGTCACCTGCCAACATGTCTTCAGCTGGCAACTTCCTGAAGTTCCATGACACTTGCATTTCCGCTTCATGTTCTCCATCACCACCTGTCAGGAGCACAAGGACACAGCAGTCAGAAGAACTCAAGCACCATGCAGAAGGACTGAGCTCCATCCGGTTCAATTCTCTGCCTAGCTGGTTTTGGAACTTGTTCCCCATCCCTTGGAGACAATTTATGCTACTGGCACAAGACCACCACCAATTTGGTGTAGTGGTTAGAGTACCAGGCTAGAAACTGGGAGATTATGAATTCTAATTCCACCTTAGGCCCAAAACTATCTGGGTCACCTTGGGCAATCTCTCTCTCTCTCCCCCTGTCTACCCCCACCCCAGAAAGCACTTGACAGTAAACCACTTCTGAAATATTGCCAAGAAAATTACAGAGACTTGTTCAGGTGTCACCAGGAGCCAAGACTGACTTGAAAGCACAAACAAACAGTCACAACTCCTCTGTGTCTAGTTTAGGAAACCTAGTCAAGCAGTTGCATACAAGATTGGTTGTACTGACTGTGTTCATGTGATCAATTTAACTATCTTTCCAGATGTGCATAACATCTTGAACCAAAGGCTAACCATGGTGGCTCTAGGTTCACAGAGCCTACTAGACTAAAAGGCGTAGATGGAGCGTAAAGGCAAGCCTTCCAGATAGCCACGGGGAGCATTAAGAGGTGAAGAGAGTTTATGCAATGCTCCCAACTACATGTAACAACATGTGTTGAGAGATTCCAAGACTGCAGATCGTTTGGGGTTATCATTTACAGACTTGCAGGATGAAGTGGTTATTATTTCGACAAGAATGTGTCATCACCTTATATTTAGAACAAAATTCAAAGAATGGGATTTTCAATGGCTTTAAATAAGCTAAAGACAACATTCTTCTCCTCCATCTCCTTCTCGTGAAGTCTGACCACAAGGCATCCCTTGAAGGCTTGTTTCTGCCACTACACAGGGGAAAAGTGCAAACATTGGCTTGCAGGATTTCTCCAGGGGAGAAAGCAAACTCGCCATCTGAATAACTGTATCCTATGTCCCCACCTCCCCGTCCCATCCCATCCCGTTTAGAAAATTACAGGTAGACCTTGACTTACAACAGTTCATTCAGCAACCATTCAGAGTTACAACAGCACTGTAAAAAGTGACTTATGGCCATTTCTCACACTCACGACTGTTGCAGCATCCCCATGGTCACGTGATCAAAATTCAGACGCTTGGCAACTGAGTCATAATTAGACCGTTGCAGTGTCCCAGGCAGGGGTGGGCTGCAAAAATTGTAGCAACTGGTTCTCTGCCGGTTGCTGGGTGGGCGTGACCATGATGGACGTGGCCTAGTCAGCCTTCTGCACCATGGGGGGGGGCATTTTTTCTCTCCCCAGGTTCCTGTCGTTGTTTAATGGGATTTGAGGTTAGGATCTTTGAATCAGCCACCCAACACAAGGAGGTTACAGAATAAATGCTTAATAATAATAAAAGGGGTAGTGGAAAAGGAGTCTCAGAAGAGGTTACATGCTTGCAGTAAAGGTATAGCAAAGAAAGTCAAAATGGAGGAGCACGCACACTCCTTTTATAGGTAGGAAACTACATTTCCCCCTACAGGTCCCACAGGTGCAGCACTGACAGGTGCTGCCACCTAGAGGCTCATTGGGGGCATTGTAGGCACATAAGTTTATGTCACAGTTCTGGGGGCCCTTCCGGTACTTCTGGGAAGCCCATTTTTCACCCTCCCCGAGCCTCCGCGTGGGCCCTGCACTTACCTGGGATCCAAAACAGGTCGTGTGCAGACTCCTGGGAGAGGTGGGGTGAATGGGGCCAGCCAGGATTGGGATTTGGGGGTCCACCAAACTGGACAGACCCTTAGCAAGTGGATCACCTGAACCCATGCGAACCCCCAGCAGCCCACCCCTGGTCCTAGGGTGATGTGATCCCCTTTTGCAACCATCTTACAAGCAATGCCAATGGGGAATCCAGATTCACTTAATGACCTCATGGTTTCCTTCACAACAACAGTGATGGACCGGGGCTAAGACAGTTTCTTAAATCTAAAGGGAGCAGGACTTTAAAGCGAGAGGCAGCAGGACCTCACTTCCCCTGCCCATTACAGTGCTTGCCTGGTGACTAAAACAAGTATGCTATAATGCAGAGCTGTCAAACTTGCGGCCTGCAGGCGGGATGCATCTCGTGCTGGCCAAGCCCACTCCCAGTTTAACGAAGGGGGGGGAAACCACAATGGGTCACATAATGCCTCCATGATGATGTGAGTTTGACACTCCTCCTGTAGTATGTTTCAACCTAGAGAGACACAAGTGCCTCCCATCCTCATAAAAGGTAGGAAAAGGACTTGGTCTCAATTCCCAGCACCGGCCCAGACACTACTCTGTGGAAGGAAGGACACATCTGCTGTCTTGGGCAAACAGGGACCGCAGTGCAGTTTTCCTTGAAAAGTCACCATCTCTCAGCCTAGCATGGCTGCATAAACACAGTAAGGATTGTAAATTACCACTTGTGCAAGATACTTGTCCTAGGTCTGTACTTAGGGCAGCCTTTTCTGCTCTCTTCACAAGAGAATTGTTAACATCCAAGCATGGGACAAAAGGTTTAAGGTACTGTGGATTGTGCCACAGGGTCACAGAAAAGATGCAATTAGAACAGTGGTAAAATTTCCTGAACCTAAAACTTTAGGTATCACGTTGGAACTACTTGGAACCATCCAGCTGAACTCAACCCATCAGCCAGATACTAATTTATCCACCAGCTGTTTGATAATCTGTGGGTGAAATCTCAGATGGCTAGAAAATAAGACCTATCAAGCAGATCATAATACTTTTGTTACAAGCTCTGCAAACCTGTTCTGCTTATTATTAATAGGTTCTTCATGAATGAGTTTGCTGTTATACAGCTAGTCCTTGACTTACAAAGTTCATTGAACAACTGTTTGAAGTTACAAGGGCACTGGAAAGAGTAACTTACAACCACTTTTCACAGTTACAACCACTGCAGCATCCCTGCGGTCACACGATCAAAATTCAGACACTTGAAGAATGGAATTAATCCAGTTTAGAGAAAGATTTTATACAATATTACGTTTAAATAATATAATGATAATATGGGAAATTGAAGAATTGAAAACATATGAACAGAATATATGATGTTTTATGAGAATATACTGAAAATACACTGGATTTAAGAATTAAGGTGATATGGATAAGATTGAGCTTGGCTGGCTGAGGAATTCTGGGAGTTGAATTCTGGAAGTTGAAGTCCACAAGTCTTCAAGTTGCCACGGTTGGAGACCCCTGGGTTAGAGCAGTGTTTCTGAACTTTAGCCACTGTAAGATGTATGGCCTCTACTTCCCATAATTCCCCAGCCATCATGCTGATTGGAGTATTATGGGAATTTAGAGGTCCACATATCAAAAAAAAAAAAAGGCCAAGTTTGAGAAACACTGAACTAGAGTAAAAAGTCAAGCATTTTGGAAAAGGGCAAACTGATATCAATGCCATTACCAGGAGTGAAAGTCAACTCGATGACATGTTTACTTTTAAGCCATTTCTCCCATTAGCATATACTGCCTGCCTTCATCACCATAGCACTTTGTTTCTTGCATCTATAAGCTTCAGGGGGTTCCTTTTAATACTTGGCGTGAGAGTTACTTATGATGAACTTCAATTGGAGGTGGGTTCAAGTCTGAAAAGCCCATGTGGACTGAACCCCCTTCACCTCTTATTATGGCTAAGATTTCCAAGCTCTCAAACCAATGAACAGAAACCCACCAGAACTATGGTGGCTAGAAACCACACACCTCAACTTATTCAATATTTCAAGCAAAGGATGAGAAATAACCACACACAACCATTTAAAACTTGCCAGAAAGTTCAAGCAAGTTTAAGACAGCAGTCCCAACAAGCCAGCTGAGTGCTAAATTAGTCTGGAAATCACTCTGATTTGGTAAAGCAAGGGAAGATGTCCTTTGCCCACAGTGGTGGGCATCTCTTATATGCATCACATGAAGGCCACAGTTGCATTCCTTGACTTCATCATGATCTACATGTACCAATCAAACTCCTTTGTGCCTTGGGAGAGGCAAAAGGGCCAAGAAGGCACATGGAAACCAGCCTGCAAAGCACTATGATGCCACCTCTCTGCCCATCAGTGGCTCTGATGTCTCCGCACTCTGCAACAAGATCCAGCCCTCACCCCACCACCCACACCCAGGCAGCAAGACAGGACCATCCCCTGCAGTGCGAGAACACTGTAATAAGGGAAATTAGCACCAAATTACAGAGCACTAATAGGCTGGAGCCATTATCCCCTTCGCATCCCACCTAGTGGTTTCTAAACCATTTCCTGTGTGTATTCCAAGGGGACTGCCTGCCTGCCTGCCTGCCTGCCTGCCTGCCTGCAAAGGGCCCAGTCCTGTGAAGGCAGAACTATTCAGACCAAGGCTTCTCCAAGGAGAAAGTAGGCCAATGCCATTCATCCAGGAGGATTTCCTAAATTTTAGGTAAAGGATAGTGTGCGAGCAAAAAAAAAACCCCTAGTTAAATAAGGGGGGAGACAACCAAAGTCACGCACCTCACGCTCTTCTCCCTCCAAAGCTGTCTCCACCCACCCCACCCCGTCTCTGCTCATGTGCTGCTCATTATGCACTCTTTAAAGTTGAGCTGTTCAAAGGGCATCTAATCCCAAACAACAGCTGTTCGAGTCAACTCCTCCTCCGTGTTTACTTGGATGAAAAGCCTACCAAGTTCAATGGAACTTACTTCCAAGTAAGTGGATATACAGAACGGCAGCTGTAATGAAAGCAAAACAAAACAAAACAGTCTTTCAGCTCCACCATAATTCTATCAGGCAGAGAGGACAATCCATAGGGAAGCCTTTACAAAATTGGGTCCCTGAGCGGGCTGGAGCTTATAGTCTTCTCCTCTTTAAGTAGCATGGGAGGCATATGTCCCTAGGAAAGGAAGCCCACTCTTCTGGGATGGAGGGTGTGTGTGTGAAGCCTAGAAGCAAAGCCTAGAATTAAAGTAGCAAGAAGTGACTGATCTCAAATCTGTTATAAGAGATGTCTTTTTTCATGTTGCTTATTTGTAACACAATTACTGATTTATTTAGTTAGTTTGCCTTTGATATAAGCAGGCATCACACTCTCTTTCCTTAATATACAGGAGCCTCTGCTCAGGTTCAGGAAGGAGGCCATCCACAGAACATCCTCTTTGTGAACCCCTTCATGTCTAGGGCGACTAATGGGGCCGCCTGTGGAAGCTGCGACTCTGAAATGCTGCCACGGAACATCTGGATAGGCGCTGCCTTTTTAATTCCCGCAATGTTCCACGGAAGCATTAAGATCTCAGAGCGTTCTGCAAGTCAGCAATTCCAACCACTCAATCCAACAACATAGTGGGTCACAGCACAATGTCAGGAATGGGGCAATTGATCAAACAGGCCACTTGGTGATCCTCACCAAAGACATCTCTTTGAAAAGAGCTTTTGGGACAGCAACAGGCTTATACAACCTGGCTCTGATTTTTCCGATGGCTGGTGGGCTAAGCTTATATATAGAAGTCACATTCGTCATCTTCAGGCGATTTCAGCTGCGGCAATTTCAGCTGCTACAGCTTCCTGTTCCTAAGAGCAAATGCCGTAGAAGGCTGCATTCTTTGCTTAACTGCCGTTTGTGCTGTGTTCTGATTGGATGGAGGTCTGGCTGTGTTTGGATTGGAATTTAAATTGGCCAATGAAGTTGTTTTGC
>JANHGC010000001.1:942763-954402 GCA_027560395.1 Boaedon fuliginosus | reverse complement strand
GAATGCTATTACCTTCCCACCAAAGGTGGTCCCTATTTTTCTACTTGCATTTTTACATGCTTTCGAACTGCTAGGTTGGAAGAAGCTGGGACAAATAATGGGAGCTCACTCCGTTACCAGAAGACAAATTAGCCAACTTCTTGCATTCTCCTCTGGTTGCTCAGTATTCTGACTACCACTCAGATTTTTTTTTTTTTTTAGGTGTGGAATGGGTGGAGGGGCACTGCCTTTTGATTTTGACACCTGGTAGAACTGCTTGGATGAATCCCTGCAGTTTTAGTAATATTTCAGAAGTGGTTTGCCATTTTCTGCTTCCTAGGCCTGAGAAAGAGTGATTGGCTCAAAGTTACCTACTTGGCTTTGTGCCTAAAGTGGGCCTACAACGCATGGTCTCCGAATTTGTAGCCTGGTGCCTTAACTACCACACCAAACTGGCTCTCACCATTTAGCTTACCTTGGTCTTTTTTTTCCCCTAGGGCAGCAGACAGATTTCTAAATAAATCATTTAATTGCAGCCGCCCACTGTTTTGATTTTATATGAATGGAGCTGAGATGTGAGATCCAAAGTCATTCTAAATAAAGATGATTCAAGAGGATTTGCAGCCTGTCAGCTAACCATTCTATTATTATATTTGCAAGTATCTGAAAAAAGGTTAATTGGGGTAAGGGCCCTGATTCACAAGAGGCTGTCAGTTATTTGTGAGAATTCTCATGCAGTGAGAAGCAAACTTCCAGATCTGTCCATTAGCAAAACAAAAGACAGAAGGAAACTTGGCTTCCTGTCCAAAAACAGCAGACATTTACCCAGTTGTATCACTCAGACAAGAGGTGCAAGAATGAATTTTGGTTTTACTATAAATAGGGCTCATATCTGACACACAGCAGTTTGGAATGCTTTCACAATGTCTTTTCTTTTACTGATTTACTATATCTTTGGATATCTGTTCTTCCAGCTTTTGCTTTGTCAGCAGAAGGAAGCTCAAATCAATTTTAATTCAGATAATGCTGTAGTGATTTTTACAGATCCATCATATTGACCCAAAGGATGTCCCTCAAAAAGTTCCTTGGGGACATGGGCCTCTTATCTGAAGAAATTATTGTGTAATGAAAACAAAACAGTCTGTCAACCCTCTTTTCAATTTCATTCATAAATTAATGCAAGCTCATCATGTGTGCCTGTGTCTCTGTGAGTCTCTCTGTGTGTGTAAGAAATATAAATGTAAGAAATTTTCTAAATTTTTCTTTGCCTTAACACAAATTCCCTCATATCAAATTGAATTGTTTGTCAAAAATCCAGTATGATTTCACAATGGAGAGCTTTTAGATACAGTACTGCATTTTAGTTGCTCCAGTTATTTCCTGAAGAAATAAGAATTCAAGAAGTAATAAAACAAGAATGATTCCAAAGTCTGCAACAAAAATCTCTAAAGCACGAGTGATGTGTGGTTTCTTCTGGGTTGACAAATATCCACTTGCACCATCCAGCACATAGTATACAACACCATCTTTGGATTATGCCGATTCAAGATTCGGCACAAATTGGATTTCTTATTTGACAAGGAGCTCAAGCCAGCATCAGCTTCCCATCTCCAGGATGTGCTTGTAAATATTTTTTCCTATTTCCAAATAACACAGTTGTTTATTTATGTATTTACTTAGCCTATGGTCATCTTCGTCATCTTCATCATCTTCATCATCTTCGTCATCTTCAGGCGATTTCAGCTGCGGCAATTTCAGCTGCTACAGCTTCCTGTTCCTAAGAGCAAGTGCCGTAGGAAGGCTGCAGTCTTTGCTTAACTGCCGGTTGTGCTGTGTTCTGATTGGATGGAGGTCTGGCTGTGTTTGGATTGGAAACACCAATATATATATATATATATATATATATGCCAATACAGGTACTCATGTGCATATACCCACCTTCGCCAATGTAATCTCTTTCAGAGGTTGAAATCTAAGACCCAGTTATATCATGATGCCGTCGGCTTTGGAGAAGGCTGCCACATGCAAAGCTGCAATTTCATTGCCTTCCTTTTGTAAGGTGCAGAAAACCAGTGGCCTGGGACAGCCATCCCTTTTGTCTGAGGTTCTGGCCAATCCAAGCCACCCCTTCTATTTCCTGCTTCAAAGAACCAAAATGAGCACGTTCCTTTTATTCTGTAAATCAAAGGGGTGAGAAGAGTCCCTACATATTTTGACTACGATGCTGTTTACCCACATATTCCTCTGAGCGGTATCCTTCCATGCTTCCCTATTAGAAAAATAAACTCGCATAATAAATGAGGAAATGTTCATAATCAGCATGAAAAATCAATTTGCCACTGGTAATTATATATATAATCCTTTGCATATCTACTGAATCATTCCCCTATCTCCTCGGAGACATCCTGATTATTTATCTATCCTATTTATATACTACAGTTTGATTCAGATTTTACATTTGAATGACTTATAAAACAAGTCATGCTGACAAGTATCCTGAAGAAATATGCATTCTTTCTTTTATAAAGCCAATCTGCAACCCTTCTGGGGGTATCTTACATGGTGCATCCTATATTTAATCTTGGTCCATCATCCTGTATTTCAAAAGCACCGATTTTTGTACTAACCATCTTGGATTAAGTGTCACAAAGGCTCCTCTTAACAGCTACTACCCAGATACAAAGCAGTGGCAGAGCGGTCTGACTCTGATGAATCAGGCAGAGAGCAGAAGGCAACCTTCCTTCTCAGTCAAGGAGGCCAGGAGGTCAGGTTTAGGGCAACCTTGTTTACAAGAGGAAGGCTTATCCTGTATTATAGTCATTAACCTGGATTATGTCGCCTACATCAATACTCTAAAGGCATTTAAGTGCTAATTTCACCTTTCCACCTCAAATGGATGACATAGAGGCAAAAAAGTGGTGGTGGGGGAATACATGCATGGTCTTTAATTGCTAGTTAATAAATTAATGAAGTGGGAATTGGGTGAATTTGGGCTTCCGCCTGTCAAAAGCCATAGTCTCTAGACTTAGCCACTTCTTCAGATCAAGGCAAAAAAGGCCCCAGAACCTAGTTGTCAAAAAGAAGAAGACAAAACACAACCTGCTAGCAGCTGAACATCTTTCCCTTAGGAGATTCATGTGCGAACGCTTTTATTGTTGCTTGCACCAGAAGTTCTTTGTTGTGCAGCTAATGGAGGGTTCCGGTGCCCTTTCATCTTTCTCTGTCTCTGATCTGGCAAAGGGAAGGGCCACCACTCCAACCCCCTTCACCATCTGCAGACTGGTGAAACAGACCTTCTATTAAGGGGTTGGCCATTTGCTTTGAGGCGCACACTTAATCCAAAAGTTACGGTGAGCTTTTCCTACTGTTCCTTTACCGTGTTTGAAGAGCAGAGAGAATCTGTTCTTCAAAAAGAAGGTAAAGAATTCTTTGGTGTGTCTCACTAGTAAAGTTAGTAATGAAACAACCCACCAAAGAAATTAATGCTGGGGGATGCTGGGAGTTGTAGTTCAGTGACACTGGATGGCTTTAGTTTCCCCTATTTTAAGATTAAATAGAAAATATGTTACCATGCATGGTATTTAATTGTTTGTTTCTTTGTTTTCTACATTTCTGAACCATCCATCTCCCACAAAGAGTTTTTCATAATAAAATCCTGCAATGACAGAAAAGTTGCATAAATTTACAGCTAGGAGATTTCTTGTAATCAGGACAATCCTAATTCCTTTAATTTCTGTATGCTTTTAACAACATATGATTCTATTATATTCTGCATTAGGTAATCGAGAATGGTTATTATTCATGACCCTCTCTGTGGAACTCGCTCTAGTCTAAATCAACACAGTGCACAGCAAGAGTCAAAGCAGACTGGAGCCAGCTCTATATTAAGCAGTAATAACAATTAATCCGAAATAAAATTCCATTTACCATACAGATATTTCCATCACTTTCAAGCACTTTTAATAAAATAAACTAATAGGCTAAATGTTGTTTTGCTTCTGAAGAATCCAAGATCTAGGCCAAGGATCTTTTGAGTTGAGCAAAGCTGTGAATTTTAATTTTTAGGTGCGCCCTTCGAAGGCTTTTCTTTGGGCATCTCATTTAAATTGTTGATGGATTTTAAAAAAATATGTTTGGCAAGATTAGGGAAAAGGTTGAAGGGGAAGACAATAGATAAAGTGGATCAAGATTATCCCTAAAATATCCCTAGAAGAGTTGTGGAGGCAATTTGAGATACAAACTATTCATCTATACAGTCACCATGAACAGGCATGGCCAACTATCTCCTTTTTCCAGACAAAGCAAAGAGAAAATCAACAGGATGAAATCTTCATAATGTAACAAGCTGTTTTGCCTTACTTATACCTTTTCATCATTTAATTTGTTCAGGTTAAATATTAAATACTATCCTGAGAATATCCTAAGAATATTGTGGACAGCTCAGAAAACAAAACCGGTGAATCATCAAACAAATCGATTCACTCAAAGCTCAAACCGCCAAGTGCAAGTTATCCAACTTTGGACAAATTATGTGAAGACCTCACTCTTTGGAAAAGGCTCTAATTCTGGGAAAGGTAGAAGGAAGAGGACATCCAGCAGGAAGGTGGATGGAGCCACTTACAGCAGGGGTGATGAGTATTCCACTCAGAGACAAAATAACAGTTAGGGATAGATCCTCACGGAGAAAATTGATTTATGAGGTAAATAGGAATTGAAAATGTCTTGATGGCACACAACAATCTTCATCAAAGATAGTATAGGTAGTTTTTGACTTATGATTGTAATTGACGCTGGGAGCATGGTCATAAATTGTTGCAGTCATACGTTGAGGTACTGCATGATAGGAATCGATTTTTCAGTGTTTTCTGCCGTGGTCATTAAGTGAATGCCAATGTCATTAAATAATTTTTTCCCAATTGATACTTTCTGCCATGAACTGGAAGTAAATGCCAGAATTAAGCAAAAAATAAAAGGCTAATCACAGTTATGTGATCATGGGATGCTACAAAAGGCTGTGAAGGTGAGCCAGTTGCCAATGAAGTCATGCAACCACACAGGGTATTGGGTGGCTATCTTAAATTTAAGAATGGGTTGTATAAGTAGTTTTTGGGAGTGTGTCATAACTTTGAACAGTCATTAAGCAACCAGTCATAACCCTAACCCTAACCCTAACCCTAACCCTTTCAAACACGCAAGATGCATAGGTTCAGAGAGAGAAAGCTCTTTAGAACCAGTGGCATCCTTGGGTAAGTGGCAACCAAAATCAGCAAGATGGAGGATTGAAATTCAAGCTCCATCACTTTTGAAGACGCATGCAATGTCAATGCCCTTACAAAAGAATGGGGCTAGTACTGCAATGCTCCATCTGCCATCTTGCCGAAGGTTGTTGCTTAGAACTGTGTAGGGTTCTAGTTTTTCTTTTTCTGTGGATTATCTCTGGAAAGAAAGACAGAAGGAATGATGAACAAAGAACGGGTTACAAATGGTGAAATTCTACAAATACGAGTCCTGATGGTTCACATGAGGTGGCACTGCCTCTATGGCTCCCATTTGGCTCTCTTATCTACACATCAGTATTGTTGTAGAGAAGATTTAGGGCTTTGTGTAAGTTGCTCATGTTCCTTGGAATTGCAAAGAAGTGGTATGAAAACTAAGAAGGAAACAAAGGAAATGGGTAATGTATATTTTTAAGACTGCAAAAAATATTTCACAACGATCACAGGCTATAATGCTACACTTCTACTGGTAGTCCTAAACTTACAACCATTCATTCAGCCACCCCAGGCCTCCCCCACCCTTGAGGCATCCCATGCTCCACATGAGTGCAATGGGGAGAGCTGGGGTTGCATGGGTGCCTTGCTAACAAGAACAACTTAATGACTGTAATTCTGCGCTCAATTGTGATTGTAAACCAAAGATTACCTGTATACTCAAATCTGAAGAATTTGCCTCTCTGTCAACTCTGTCTATCTATCAGGCATTCTATCAACTTGAGCCTCAACTATAGGCCTAAGTAGACATTTGTCTGTTTATTATACAGAGTATTATGTGCAGATAGGCTCCCCTGCCAACTTCAACACTGTAGCGTTGAAGAGGGAAAATTTTAAACATGTGTCTAATTCTCTGAATATGTGTTTAAAATGATCCCCTCACCATCTTCCGCACCACAATGCTTAAACCAGAGGTGGCCCATGGTACCTTGAACAACTATAAGCAGCTGAATAAACAAATAAACAAAATGGAAATTCATCAACTACGTCAAACTCTTCAGTACAAGGATTATGTTATCATCTTTCTTTTGATCCGTTAACAGAACTGACATCCCACTTCAAACATTAATTCCTCATTAAAAGGAATTGATAGCAACAAATGTCTTATTTTGTGGTTTCATAGCTGTAATAAAAGTATTTAAATTCACTTGTTATAGTAAGTAAGTTAGATGTTATAGCCTAATTTTATATGATTGCTTGGATTTGCAGTCTTCAAGACTTTGCATACATGCATGGACCTCGCCCTGTTTAACTGCCACTGAGATCTGGACCTATAAATATCAAGCAACTATTATGGATGGAGCAAATATTAATGTCTCTGAGGCCAATTCATATCACATATGTCCTCTAGCTAGCAATTCTACTGAAAGCATCATTATGTTTTAGAAGGCGGTACTTCATTTCTTCCATGTTTTTAAGTAATACATTTTAAACAAAATACACTGAGTTAATCTAGATTTTCTATTTAGCTTCTGCACGGTGATGGGCCTATAATCTTCTGTGGCGTAATAAATGGCTTGCAAAATTTTCTAATAATATTACTGAGAAATCCAAGGGTATAAGTTGTCTTATTCAATCAAAGAATTACTACAGAAGAAGAATTAAAGGGGTAGAGCATGTTTTCCACACCCTGCACTGTGCAGACTGACAACTTTTCATATTTTGACTAAAATAGGAAAGTTGATGGCTATAAAATTGCTTGAGATGTTCCTTCCTTTGTTCCTTCCCACTGTATTTAATGCAGCACATTCCAATTTGGACTTAGTGTCATGGAATACTTTGAAGGATAATACGGTCTACTTTCAAATGATAAGAGAAAGGCAAGCAACCTAATCCAGTGACACTTTTGAGATACTTTCTCTATTATCATGCATTTTCTCTGGCTTAGGGGAATTCCCCATTCTTTTAAAGAGTGACAAGTCTATGCACCCACACCCATTTTCAGGCTGCAGGATGCTAAAAATAAGTGCATCAGATATGCATCAAGTAGACATAGAGCAATTTTTGCCAGGCTTTCATTGAAAATCTTCGTTGTCATATTTCCCCTAAGCAAATAACTTATTTATCTTTTGCTATTATAAAACCACATTCCTGTTACAGATAAGTGAATAATTGTAACTCTCATTAAATTTTCCTATGTCATTATTAATTGTGCAGGATTAACAAGGTTTAAATTTCCCTCAGATATCAGCAGTCATACCCACAACATTTTCAACACCGCTAAACAATAAAAAAACAATCAAATTATGCATTTGATTGAATTATACTTTCCTTCTCCCCCAAATGATAGTTTTCTTTAGCTAAAAAATCATTATATGAACTGAGATATTAATTAACAGTGATATGCAATGCAACTGGGGGTAGCACTTTTAAGTCTTATGGCAATTTCGAAATGAATTACATAGTGTGGCATGAAGTTTTGTGTGCAGAATTCACAAAACACACCAGTATCTCCATAATATCTGCAATTCAGTTATATGTATATCCCAAACATTGCAAAATCTCAAAGATGTGAATTATGAACAATCTTTGTATATTCACAAGCTGTTTGGGTGTTCATAAGGCTATTATAAAGGACAGTCTATGGCAGTCTATGGCATTACTAGATAACCTTTGACACGTTGGTATTTTCTTAGCAGAGTCCTCAATGCCTTCAACCAGGACACAGCTTCTAATGTACTGTCTTCACTGGAAAAGTTAGGATACGTTCACATTGCCTTGAAAATAGCCCATATTGAACCGTGTAGTGCATTCAAACATTAGCACAAAGAAGGTTTTATGATATTTTATATTATGTCACAAACTGTTTTATGATAATTTCTATGTCATAAAATGTTTCATGCCAAATTTCAGTTCCACAGGAGTCAAGAGTCTCCAATTTGGATCACATTCTGTAAGCCAGCCCATTTTAAGGTATCTTGATTCCAAAATTGTTGCTCTATGAGGCACTGTTTTGCCCAATGAAAGGTTATGGGAACATGAGTTCTAGGAGTATATAGATTATTATATTATTACATACAACAATGTGAAATCAGAGCTACCAGTTCTTTAACTGATGTTAGCCTTCCTGTGCACTAAGTTCTTTCCAAGAATCTAAGATGTTGCACTGCAATGGCCGCCCCCAAACTTTTGGGCACCAGGGACCGGTTCCACGGAGAGAGGTTTTTCCATGGACAGGAGGGTGTGTGGTTTTGTCTGCTGCCTGCATCCCGTCGTGGATGTGGGCTTGTTTGCATGGCCCGGTTTCTGGCCTGCCACAGCCCAGTGCTAGTTCATGGACAGGGGATTGGGGACCCTTATTGTACCTCTATTGGTGTAGTAGTGTTATGTGCGGATCCAAGCAATGTGGCCTATTGTAACGGATACATGGACATTTTTGTCCATGCACAGATTTTTTAAGTACTGTCTAAGATTTTTCAATATTTCATTAGCAATTTTACATTGCCTATTATCAGTAGGTACTCTGGGCAGTGGAACAGTATATTACAGTAAATATATGTTGTGAAATGCCTTTTCTTAACATCTTGAGAAACATTGTCTATATAGTTGCTATTTTTAATGAATAAAAAAATTATTATCTATTTTTAGATAATGCGTTTTGGAATATTAGTCGGCTGCTCTGGAAAACAATATGTTTGTAGGCAAGATATTTATTTTCAAATAAATAAGCGTGGGCATTACCAGCTCCATATCATAATGTTGAGCAGCCTCTTATCAAGAGCTTCTTAGACTCAAATAAACCTGTCATCAGGCTTAAAATTACAAAATGATTTGTTTTGTCTGTGAGTAAAGTTGTTAAAATTCTAATACACAATTACCTGCTCTTTTAGGCTGGTGGGCACGTTTGTACAGCAATCGTGAGATCATCTCATAGTCACTCACCCAAAATGGTGCCAGTCAAAAAATCTCTTTTGTCAGGAGGCAAACTAGTAGGGCTGTTCCCCATCAACACGTCTAGGCTCCCAAGCTATCTTCTCTCCCATTTTTCTTCCATCCCTCTTCCAGGTGCTGAGTCAGATTTCCAAACAGAGCTCTGAGTTATAGACTCCTATTAAACCCTCTGGAACATATGCAGGATCCTATAGCTTTTGGATATGAAGATTACATTAACGACTGTCACTTTACTTTAAACTGGCTAGTTCCTCAATTTTTTTCTTTCTTTCGAATTTTAAAAAAGTCTGGAGGAAAAAACTGATCAGGTGGAGCATGAAGGATGGCAGGGGGCATGAGAAGTCTCTGCAGGCTCATTGGCACTCAATGACACTGCAGGCTCCCACCAATTTTTTTTCTTAGATGAGATCATTTCACAAAATATTTCTGGGTAATAGAATCTTGAATGGGGAGATCTGATTATTGGCTCCTTTCCATTTGATAGCAAAGAAGAATGTCCAGAACTGGAGATTAGGTTAGGACAGGAACCACTGCTGGTGAAAAATCAACACAATGCATGTTGTACTTTGAGCTGTGGGGGCAGAGTGGTTAGAGTGCAGCACTGCAGGCTACTTGACTGCAGACTGCCTGCAATTTGGCAATTTGAATCTCACCAGGCTCAAGGTTGATCCATCCTTCTGAGGTGGGTAAAATGAGGGGCCAAATTGTTGAGGGCAATATGCTGACTATGTAAAACTGCTTAGAGAGGGCTGTAAAGTGGTATACTGTACGTCTAAGTGCTATTGCTATTGTATTGTATGCCTTAAAACACCATCAGCTTGCGTTGAAAGCTGATGGATTCCCTCCTTCACCAGCTTCATGCAATTATATAAAACAGTATCTACAATATCCTAGCCGCTGCATTTCATGTGGTCCCACCACCCACATCAACTCGCTACAAATGGGATGAGCAGGAACTTCTCTTCTGCCTCCAGAGCACCATGACCTGCTGCTTTTCTTTCACTCTTTCAGAAGTCTTTAGACAGCCTTCTCATTGAGATGATGTCCAGATGTTTTAGACCAGTTTGTTTTTCAAACCTGCCAACTATAAAATGTGTGGACCTCAACTTCCAGAATTCCCCAACAAGCAAGCTGCCAGATGTCTTAGACCATCCACTCCCCCCGCCCAAAAAAAGCATCTTAGATTGTATCATGCTCATCATGACTGAGCTGGGAATTCTGGGAAATTCAGCCCAATGTAGAGTATTTGGGGGGCATCAGGAGTATTTTCACAAGCATGAAAGCCTCATCTCCTTGTTATATCAATATGCTTTTATTTACTCACCTGCCGGCCAACACGGTTGTTGTGAAGCCTCATACGGGATGGAAGGTCACGATGGCTCTCCCGGGAATCTAGGAATTCCTTTGAAAATTTCTCCCCAAAGTCCACATCGGGGCTGCAACCCCCCCACTCCCAGGAGTCTTGTAGGCCAGGGGCCTCGGCTGGCAGGTGCTCCAAGTGGACGCCGTGCATCATTCCCTTGCCACGGTTCATGGCCTCCAGTTGGAGGCGGTGAAGTTTGAGGCGGAAAGCCTCTTCGTCCCCGCGACGCTTCTGGTCACAGCCACAGGCCTGCAGTTTACCCAAGGAGCAAGCGTTGGAGACTGCGTGTACCACTCCTGCAGCTGCAATGGCATAGACAAAAGCACTTTCACGGAAACCTGCAAGTAAGCAACACAAACCATGTTATTCAATCTCTGCCACAATGCTCAAAAGTACCAGCCTCACTGCAGTTTGACTACATGTGTATTTGTCAAACAGCACAATCCATGCGTGAACATCTGCTCTCTTACCCATGGGCTTACTTCATTTATCTCCACACCACAAGAGAGCCAGGCTGGCCTGGTGATTAAGGTGTAGGGACAGCACAGGGAAGACCAGATTTCTACTCTACTATCGGTCACAGAAAATCACTGGGGAATTTGTAGCTAACTGCTTTCTCTCAACCAAACTGAGATGACGAAGGAGAAACATTGCACACTTTGCCTTGAACTCCTCTACAAAAGCAAGATACAAAACCTTTGGATAAAATAAACATCTGAGGGTCTAGTAGTGAGTCTTCCTGCTATCAGATATTGAAGAATCACATACATTTTCCAGATTATACCATAGG
Source organism: Boaedon fuliginosus (assembly GCA_027560395.1). NCBI lineage: Eukaryota > Metazoa > Chordata > Lepidosauria > Squamata > Lamprophiidae > Boaedon > Boaedon fuliginosus. The sequence continues at coordinate 943,109 of JANHGC010000001.1, read as the reverse complement.
ATTTTGCAACATTGCTCATTCTCCAGAGAAGCACAGTCCTGCTGCTCTTCTTCCTCCTCCTGTCCCATTAAACAATCATGACAATTTCTGCTTTTCATTGTGAACTGGCTAATACTGCAGTTAGAAGAATGAAATGCAGAAAAGAAAGTACTTTCAATGTACAGAGAAACAGTGCAGCCCTCTCTCTCACTCACTCACGCACTCTTTCTCTGTATGTGTGTGTGTGCAATATATATATACATATATATATATATGAAAGATGAAAGTCTTATATATATATGAAAGTCTTGGTGTAATCAGGTCTTTTCCCGTGTAGGCTTGAGAGTATCAAGGCAACGTTTCGACG
>JANHGC010000001.1:878214-891490 GCA_027560395.1 Boaedon fuliginosus | reverse complement strand
TACTCATAAATACTTATGTTTATGTGTGACAAATTGCCCCACATGAATACAATCTCTCTGCCATTTAGCAGCCATGTGGTATGTTATGGGGGGGGGGGTTGGTTATATTGTCAGTGTTATCTGTTTTGCCCTAAAATATAGTCTTGCAAATATCTGCCTTTCCTCTAGTGCAGGGGTGTTAAACTCAAGGCCCGCGGGTTGGATCTGGCCCATAGGGTGCGTAGATTTGACCCACGGGGCTGCCCTGGAAACAGTGAAAGACTGACTCGCGATGCCTCTGCCAGCGAAAACAGAGCTCGGGAGGGCCGCACACAGCCCTCCTGAGCTCTGTGTTCGCTGGCAGAGTGCTCAAGCCACCACAGGCACCCCTGACATGAGTGGCATTGAGTTGGCCACACCCACTCGGCCCCCGAGGTCAAGCACAACCCTGATGCGGCCTTCAATGAAATTGAGTTTTGGCACCCCTGCTCTAGTGGATCTTATATATATAGATAGTCTTTGCATGTTTTGAACTCACTCACCAACCCAACTCATATGTAACCCTTACACTACCAGCTATGCATCAATTAGATTCCCTTCAGAGGGTCACACTGCTGTTGTATCTCTGTACATCACAAAGGTTTCTCCCCATAAGGTCACTGAGCCACAAGAGAATCAGAAGTAGAGACCCAAATCCTTTGAAATATATGTTTAATTGGATTAAAATACCTTTTATCTATAAAATGGAAGCGGGGGCTGAAAAAGACAATACTTCTGAGGTCTATTGATGCACACTAGAAGGCACGTTTTATCCTAACTTCTCCTGTCAGGGTTCTCATACACAGTTAGAAATCCAATATAATAGAGATGCTTGCTTCCCAATGCAGGCACAAGTTGTATTAAGTTAATCCCTTGGTGCCCTCTGGTGGGAGAAAAATATTTTCCAAGTGTTCATTAAAAATAACCAGGGGAAACATCTCCTTTTGTGAGAAACAGAAAGAAAAGCATAAGGGAGAGAAACAAAGAGAGGGAGAATAAAGTTTCGTTCTTATTGAGAAAAGTAGCAAGTAAAAAAAGGAGGCAAGAATCAAACAGAAGTGATCCCAAATGGATGCCCTTGGGGAGGGGGGGGGAAGCTACAGTATTAGAAGGCTCAAATGCCAAAATGCTTTTGGCCTATAATTTCTCTATGATGTGCTTTGATGTCTGATGTTTCTCAGTTGCTAAAGTACTTGAGAATCTCCCATAACCACACATATGCATTACTCTAAGCTTAGCCTAAGAGGATATAGTGATTGATTGCTTACCTACTATTGAGTTGGTGTCTACTCTCAGCAATCACTCAGAGCATTTTCAGTATGATGGGTCCCCACAGCCTGGCTCCTCAAGTTTCCAGTGATAAACTGTCAGCTCAGTAATCAAGTTCATCCTCTATACTGCTGGTTATCCTTTTCACCTCTCCCAAATTATGGACTTCTCAAAAGAGTCAGGTATAAATGTGGTATAATGTGTCCAAAATAGGATAATTTGAGCTTGGAGAATTCTGGATTCTCCGAGCTCAAATTATCTGAGTGTTTTTTGTTTAATTCATTGGTTTGTTTTCTTGATTATCCCTAGTATTCTTAGAAGTCTTCTTCAACACCAAAGTAGGGAAAACATACTCTTTCTATTTGACTTCTTCAACTTTCACTTCCATAGTCACCTTGCATTCCCTCTGTTGGGGGAAGAAAGGCAGGGTATAACTTTAATAAAATGAAATAAATAACGTTTCAGGGAAAACCATTGCTAGCATTATTTTAATCTTTTTAGATATAGGCACATCATATCTGAGTGTCTTTTGAGTTTCCTATCCTTAGGGGTGAGTTTTGCATGAGGACAATGCAATGTTCTAGGAGCATTCCACAGCTTGACATGGTTGACATAGTCAATATAATCAAAGGCCTTTCTATAATTAGTGAAGCACATATCTTTTGGTAATCTTTGTCTTCCTCAGTTACCTAATGTGCATGAACAATAATGTCTTTTGTTCCCTGGTATTTTCTAAAACCAGCTTGAATATCTGACATCTCTTTCCTTGTAGAACTCTAATTGGTGTTGTACAATCTTCAGCATTACATCAGCTAATACCAGTATGTCAAATTAGGGATACAGTATGATAGCTTGCACATTCTACTAAGCCCCCTTTTTTATATTGGAAAGCAGATTGACCTTTTCCAATCTGTTGTCCTCTATATATCTCTCTAGATTTGCTAATCTAGTTTGGTTAGAGACTTTGCCAATTGCCTACCATATTTTTATAGATATTCCATCAATTGCTATAGCCTTCCAACTTGGAAATGAAATGACCAGAGTCCTAATCTAATTTCATCTTCTAACACTTGTGGTTCTTTTAAATAGAAAATATCTTCTAAGGTATCTTGTATTCTGACATCTCTGTGATACAGAATGCTCCTTCCATCTTTGTTTGATTGTCTTTGGGTCCTTTGAGTTTCAGACCCAGGAAACTACAAACCAGTTAGCCTAACATCAATACCTGGAAAGGTCCTGGAAAAGATAATCAAGTGACACCTAGAAGCAAGTAATGTTATAACCAGAAGCCAACATGGGTTTGTCAAAAACAGATCATGCCAAACAAACGTTTTTTCAGTCTTTGACAAAGTGACTAAATTAGTGGATCAACAAAATGCAGTGGACATAATATACTTGGATATCAGGCATTTGACAAAATAGATCACAATTCCTTTCTTGGTAAGCTAAAAATGTGGGATAGACAGCATCACTACCAAATTGATTTGTAATTGGCTGACAACTGCACTCAACATGTAGTCCTTAATGGAACTACATCTACATGGAGGGAAGTAAGCAATGGGGTACCCCAAGGTTATATTTTAGGTCCAGTACTCTTTAGATTAACAGAGTTGGAAGAGATCTTGTAGGTCGTTTAGTCCAACCCCTCTCCTCCCAAGCAGGAAACCCTACACCATTTCTGATAAATAGCAATCCAATCTCTTCCTGAAAGCCTCCAGTGATGAAGCTCCCACAACGTGCGAAGGCAAGCTGTTCCATTGGTTGATTGTCCTCACTGTCAGAAAAATTATCCTTATTTCTAGATTGAATCTCTCCATGATCAGTTTCCATACATTATTCCCTGTCTCACCTATAGGTGCTTTAGAAAATAGCTTGATCCCTTCCTCTCTGTGGCAGCCCCTCAGATATTGGAATACTGCTATTATGTCTACCCTGGTCCTTCTCTTCACTAAATTCAATTCTTGACAAGGATCAATGAAGAGGTTTTTCTCTTTCCTGTACAATTTCCTGATCACGAGATCAGGAGGAACAAGGATTCTTATTGTTCCCCTGATCTTTATCCTGGCTTGCTCTGTTTGTTTCCACTGCCATACGGAAAAAGATTCCCAGGAGAAAGAGAAATAGCTCCAAGACTTCATCTTTCCTTCCAGTGACCAATGCTTACAGCTGGAAGCTCTCAAGAAATTAAAGCAGCACAATATTGTTCCATGGAAGCCAATCATGTATCATAATGTGAGGATTGGTAAAAACTTCTAAAACCGTAAAACAAGCATATTGTGAGTCCTATACAGTAGACTAAACTGAGAAACCAATGCTATATTTTTTTTTAAAAAAACCACTTTTATTGTATTAGATTTAGAACAACTCTGGTGACCAAATCTTGCAAATCTGAATATGCTTCCCTTATTTTGTCTCTGTGTGAATTAGACAGGAGGTCTGTCTGAGGTGTTTTCTCAAATCAGTTTCTTAGAATGGGCTTAAGCTGCACTTGTCTGATCATTGACTTGGTAAAAGATCTTTCCACTGTCCAGCATGACCATCCTCCAACGATATTCATCCCAGATCTTATCCATGCATCTTTAACTATAAACATAATACAATTCAGCTCTAGCATTTCCAATTCTCCAAGAACTATTATTAGAGATCAATCTGCAATAAATTTCCCATTTATTAATACAAGTAAGGATAATTTCTGTTTTTTTAAGTCCTAAAGATTTTCCATCTCTGCTATAGGATGTAATTATCTCAAGATAATTCAATGCACATAATTTCAGGGAGGAGGAAAAAAACTTGTATGTCATTTAACCATTTTACTTGGACAAACAATACAACAAAATGAATAATTGTTTACTTATCAATATTGATTGCACTTGTAATCACTTCTTGAATCACACTTGAAAAAAATGAGTTAAATAACTTTATTATTGTAAAAAGAAATGGCAGCCCAAAGGGGAGTAAGGGAGTTTGGGGGATTGGATAGTCAAGAAATCTCTGCTGTCCTCTTAAACACAGTAAAGATCCATTAATAAGTGAAGCACAGCACCTCTCTCTAGAGAATCAGTTCATAATCCATAGTGAGAAGCCTAGATAGGACCAAGCAGCTAGAAATGATCATGGGAGTACCAGGTAAGACAGGATTCCTCATTTTCAGGAGTACATGTCGAGTGTAGCAAGGAGCGGTAGGATCTTCTGAAGCCATAGCCTGGTGCTAGATGCCAAGGACCTGCTACAAAGAAGTTGTAGTCAAGTGCTAGGAACAATGTTGGCCATCAACAAGAACCTGCTCTGAGAATCCAAAGTGGACTCAGTTACTCTAGCACATTATTCTGATTCCAACTAGATTACCTTGATGCCCCCTAAACAGCTTGGTGATGCTTGCTCTCTTGGGATTCTGTGGCAGACGGTAGGTACCTTCCTGTCCTTCTGCTTTGGGTCACAGTGTGCATCCTTAGTCAATGTTCTTCCTGTGCCCACTCAAATACATAAACTGAGCTCTTTGCGCACTGTGCATTTCCGGCACTGAACTACACAGCACCAATGAAAGCGGCAAAGGCAGTTCTCTTCCAGGAGCAGCGTCTCCTCACGGTGGCCCCGTCCACAGCAGAGCAGGTCACAGCCACTCATGTCCATGGCAGTGCTATTGCACACTCGCCCACGTGTGCCCAACGAACCCGTCTTGCGATTAGCAATGCAGAAGTCAGGCGAGTCGGCAGAATAGATGAGGTCCTGGCGGTCGGGGGGTTTCATGTTCCGACCCACAGGGATGAGTGTTTTGCCATCGTTGCCACCCATCACTTTAAAAGCCCCGTTAAAACGTTCAAGCAGGCGGTCACCCACTTCCCGGAAAGGAGGCATCTTCTTCCAACAGGTGCGTAAGGCACAGGAACCGGAAAGGCCATGACATTTGCACTCGGTCCGCATGTGGTTCTTCACTGCCTGGAAAGGATGGGGGTGGGGGTGGGGAAGCCACAATAAGTAGGGAACAAAATGGCAATTGCAAGATTAGTAAGATCAGAGTGAAATCTCCTAGCTCAGTGGTGACAAACCTTGTTGCATGCCAAAAGTACGCCCATGTGCGGCCGCATGCCCCTGCACCCATCCTCTGTCCAGACACCCACGCGACACCCCCCCTCCGTGCATATGCAAGCCACAACACAGCTATTCCCACTGTACTTTAAAACACCAGGGCGTATGGACAGGTGGGTGGGCCCACTTCAAGCCCTCACGCGTGCCAGCAGGGATGGCTCCACGTGCCACCTCTGGCACGCGTGCCATACGTTTGCCAACACGGTCCTAGCTGATTTTAGATAAGAAGTGAGAACAGGCAAGGAGATGGAAAATTTCTTCTAAGGTTAGATGGGTGTGTTCTTTTCCTAAAAAAGATATTGTATTTCTACCTACTGCCACAACAGCAGCTTGTAAAATATGTGGCAACTAACGCTTTAAACGTGGACATCCCACAGACAACCTAGCAGGTCAACTTCAATACCCAAAGCAATTTTGTATGGATCCTAGCAAATTTTAGTTGCACTTTTGAATTTCTTTTATATTCAGTTTTATTTTATTTTTTAAAGTATGTTAGATCAGTTGTTATTTCATATAAACATGACCGAATCACTATCTAAGCTGTGTTTTATAGAGGCTGTTTCTTAATATCTTACAAGAAACACAATTGTTTTCCTGACTTCTGAGCTGACAAGCTTCATATAGTTAAGCTCAGTATTGGAAGTATTACATCAATGATGCCAGTCAGCTCAACTGTGAAAATCAGATTGTTGTCTTCAGATTAATGTTTCAAGAATATAATAATGCCTGAAAATAATAAATTGGCACTTCCTGTGTTACATTTTTTAAGGAAAGAAAAATGGGAGTTAAGATATGTTATAGCATCATGCTTCCGAAATCTAGATAATAAAAAATTGTATTTTAGAGGAATCATTCATCATCATCTGAAACAGACTAATTTTAGACAGAATAACACTATCCAAACAGCTCTTAAATATGGGAGCAGATATTTTAACAGTCCAATATTCCTATCATCACATCAGAGTCTGTTGCGATAAGGTTTTGCCAAAATCCATCTAGAGATCTTGTTCAGAATGGGATTTGATCCAAGTTCTTAAATTATACTTTCGAACCTTAGCTATTAGGTTCCAGAAGCATCCTTTAATGCTTTATATTTGTCCCTGTACTTTCTCCTCCATCTGCATGCACTTACTCAACTGCAATATTATCCATTTTTGAGACAGAAGTGATAGTTCTGTGGCTAACTATAAGAGTTTCCTTGTTCTGTCAGGGAATATGTTTTCACTGATAATCCAAGGCTGCTCTGGAATTTGAAAACCACACACACACACATAAAATTACTTCTCCATATATGTAGAGGATCAGAAACCCAGCAGTGTAAAGGAACATTAGGTTAAGAGGTCTAGAACATATAAAATTGTCTACAATATAAGACAAGATGGGACAGAGGTGAGAAGGATCTCTGAGAAGGACATGACCAAGCAAATAAGTACATCTTGGTTTGTGAACAGAGAAGGAGGCAGAGCAGCCCATCAGTGGAGGCTTCCACATAAAATAGCATGAAGAAGCAATACGGCTCTTACCAGTCTCCCTGCTTCATTGTTGTGCAGGTCAATAAGAGTCCGAATGTCACTTTTGCCACGCTTGCGCTTAGCATCCATGAACTGCCGGGATTTCTCATAGCCAAAGTCAACGTCGTCCCCACAGCCACCCCATTCCCAAGCAGAGCTCTCCGACCCCAGGATGGCGGGTGGCAGAGGAGGTGCCCTGCTCCGAGTTGCCTCGCAGCCACACTGCAGCAGGTCCCCCATGCTGCAGGCCTGGGTGACCGCATGGCTAACACCAGCTGCCGTGATGGCATAGACGAAGGCCGTCTCCCGGATATCTGTTTTGTAAATTGAGAGAGGGAAAGAGAGATGGAAAACACATTCGGCAACGTTGTCTTTCAAAATAACCTTAATGGGCAAGCAAAGCAAAAGGCAGGCCGTGTTGTCATCATAGGCAACAATTCAGCCACCGAAGGCTTCTGACACAGTATAACCTGTAGTTGCTTTTTCTTGGCTGTTACTTATAGAAAACCTACTTATTTAAGGACAGTTTTTAAGGACACAACAAGGCATAGCTCTAATTCAATAATGTATATTGGCATTTACTCATCCTCAGCCAATGATTAGACTCGGAGACTTAGAATAACTTTATTGTCACTTTGAATGTACACTAATCGGCATACATTAAAATGCAATGTTGTTGCATACAACCTTCAAAGGATCACCACCTCCAATATACACTACACAAACAATGATGATTTTCTTTCATCCTTTAAAAATAATACATTTTTCCCACTTAAAATGCCACACTGTTATGGTATGTACATTTTATTGCACTCCCTGCCCTGTTTGGAATAGTGTGGTCATATGATCAGACCAGTAAGAAGTGTCTGTATCCTGGGGAGGCTGGGCAATAAATATAATTGGCTCTTCTTTAGCCAAATGATACCCTTAGGGCAGGAGTCTCCAAATGGAGCAACTTGTGGACTTCAACTCCCAGGATTCCCCACTCAGCATGGGAAAATCCATAAGTCTTAAAAGTTGCCAAATTGGGGAGCCTTGCCTTAGAGCGGGGAAAGGCTCATAGAATAATTCCCAACCATTGATTTAAGCTATTATTCAATGTTGTTGATGTGGACAGAAAGCAATGCTGTCATAAAACTTGCTATTGACATTGCCAAGTCCTATCTCCATGGCATCTGTTACATTGGCTGCTGGTTGGTGTCACCTCTGGCTCTCAGTGAGCCCCTTTCATCAGCCAATGAGAAAACCAATCAGCAAGCCTACATTACTTGGTGAACCTGCCAATTTAGACAGCATTTTGACAGCCAGTGGTGATAACAAGCAATGCAGAAGCAAGATAGGGGTTGGTGATGCAACCAGTCAATCTTACAACAGACTTCTTCTAGGTCCACACAAGAAAGGATGGGTGGTACTTTAGCTCAATTGTGGGGAAATGGCCAAAGTGACAAGGAAAAAATGGGCTAGAAATGAGGTGAAACCAACACTGTATAACCAAGGAGGAAAACTGAGGTCATCAGGGCATGATTTTTAGTCATTCGGGATATGTGTCCCCCAACCAAAAAGATCTACCATTCTACACTAATTTCCAATCATCAGGAAGCTGGGATGCACAGTAATCTCACCTGCCCTTGTTTGTTAATAAGGACCCCTGAAATCAGTAAAACGGAACCACTTCTCCAAATAAATATACTTCAGGCTGGATTATACAAAGATAGTTATGGAAAAGGGCGGAGGTAATGAGACCGGCGAATGAATTAACCCTGCTCTTTGTGGAGATCCTAGTTTTAAACCAACTGGAAGTCCCGCCCTGGTGCTACTCAAAAGGCAGCTAATGGAAAGGCAGGGAAAGGCGCTATCTTCCCACCCAAAAGGACCCCGTGCTGCTGTATGAAAAGCGCAGAACCGCCTGCCACACATTGTTGCCGCTCAACAAATCGCTTTCGTTAGCAACACAGGAACAACGAGGGGTGGGATTCCAAGATGCAGTAGTCTCCTTCTCATCTCATCAAGCTGGTTTTTTTTATTTACGGCGGGGGGCGTCAGTCGCCCCTCCGCCGCGGGACATGAGTTCCAAGCATCTCTCGCCATGCTGGGACCTGCCACAGCCACGGTGGGGCGGCGGGGGCGGGGGAGTTCTCCTTTGCTCTGCTCTATTCTAGCATGAGGCGCCGCACCGCCGAGAGCTCCGTCTCCTTTCTTCTTCCCACCACCTCTATGTCCCAGTAAAGGGGCTGCTTGCACCGGGGGCTGCAATGCTGGGAGGCGGCTGCAAGTAACAGGATTCCCCCCACCCCCCACTGTGCGGCGGTGCAGCGCTTTGCTTTGGTGATGGGGCTTCTAGTCCACATCTCTGCGGCGGTCCAGTGGGCCCGCGTCCCTTCCGTCCCGCCAGAAACGGGCGCCATTTTTCCCCCGGGTATCTCCCGCTGGCTTGCTCGTCCGTGGGTCCAAGCCCCCGTCCTGAGCGCCTGGAAACGCCCGTGCTCGGAGCGGTGACTTTCTGACTCTCGTGCCCGCCTTGCCCTGGGCTCGGCCCCGCGGTTATTAGTGAACTGACGAACGAAAGTGAGCATTTGCCACTCTCTTCCTGCACCTGTTCCAGGGCGGCATTATATTCTGCCCTGTTCTGGTTGCTGTTGACTTCTTTATCCCATTAAGGAACACACACACCTTCAGTTCAACGTTGCCTTTGGGTAGTAGACGTAACTTATCGCTCCGGTTTCCTCCCGGTTAAGCATCTTTGGTTTTATGCTTGTAAAAATGCCTCGGATCGAGGAGCGATCTCAGGCAGAAGGACAGAGGAAGGGGAGGCTTTCTTTGCCTTCAGAGTGAGGGGAAGGGGGGTGTTATTCCCTGTGAAAGTGCCAGAGAGGCTCCCTGGCCATATTTATGGCCCATTTCTGCTCTCTCAGTTGCTGGGAAGTCTGAGGAAGCTCTGAGGACATGTAGGAGCAGAGTCTTTGAGAAGGGGGAGGGGCAGTAAATCTCTCCCAGACATGGATGCATTCTTGGGCTTTATTAAAAGCTGCTGTGCTGTCTGGGAGCATCCATAATTGCTTCATTACAAGGACAGGGAGACATGTCACAGCAGTAAACCTTCGGCCTGTAGCAATAATCTGCTGCCTCCCCAAAGCCCCGGCGATGCCTGTACCTTTCACGCTCTCACACTGCGAAAGAACAAAGCTCACCACTTAGGACCGTGTATCTGTTGTCTCCACTCAGAGAAAAGATGATTATAAGCAAGGCATGGCCAAGCCAGGGATTCTTGGTGTTCCTTGGTCATCATCAGTAGCTTATCCTTCTATTCTTGGTCTTCACCTAACAGCAAAGGTTTATCCTGTGCTAAATTCCCCCTCCTCCTCACGATCAAGGGACCCCCACACACACAGCTGGATCAGATCCTCAGATCTACCATCCCAGTTGTATTATTTTATTGGTTTCTACCTTTTCCTGCATAGATTTCAAGATTTCAAGGATCTCTGCTTTCACACACACAAATAAACCTCATCTTCTCCAATTCCCTGAGAGGTAAATAAGAGAAGGGGGCTAGTCCAAGAACACCCTCATAATTTAATATGTGAATGGAAATTGGACCCAAGGAGTTCTAACCCAGCTCTAACCAAGAATAACAATCTAGTGGCCTTCGTGTTTTCATACAACTTTCATACAGTCTGGTAACCTGACTAAGAATTCAAGGTTATAAAAACTGTTCCGAACTTGTCAAAGGCATTCCTGATTTCCACCAAATGGGCTGTTATCTTCAACCACTGTACTAAGATAATTTGAGCTGGACAATACAAAAAAAACACACACCATGCAGAATCCAATTCTATTTTTAAAATAATACAATGGTAACTGAATTTCAAAAGTCTTTATCAAATAATTGTATAAACATTAAGTGATTTATATGATTCACTTTGTATCTGCATATTAATAAAATGTACCAGTAGTTGTACAGGGAAATGCATGCATGCTTTGTTTTTGCATGCTTCATACATACATGTTGCAACAGACATCATCGTAAAAGAACCATTCCTTCCTTTATGTGAGCAAAGGGACACAGTAACTGCAGGGGTTTTTTTAATTTAAAAAAGTCTGGGGGAAAACCTTGTAATTAATTAAAGTTGTCAATCAATCACACTGGGCAAGGCTTAGAGAATTGTTTTCAGATTAGAGAGATAAAAATTTAATACTCTAACTGAATACACTAAAACAGGTGAAAGTGATCATGTGATATTATGTTCTGCGAATATCTTATATGGATACATGTAAGATTTAGAAGTGTTATCCTACATTGCTTATCAGTAATGTTTAGGCTCTTTGACCCTTAGCTGTGTTTTGTTTGGTTGCTTCTATTTTTATAGGTCTCAAGTGCCCCACCAGCTTTTTCTGACTATCCAATTGATCAGCCTGCACCTAAATAAGGGGAACAGATTACTGCTTCCCCTCAATTAATAATAGAAAAGAGTCAGTTTCTAAAAAGGAAGATAAAGCTTCCACCCACACTAGTGGCCATGTACAAGTTTATGTTTAAGTTTATTCGATTTATACCCCGCCTCATTTCCCCGGTCAAGAGGAACTCGAGGCGGCTACAAGGTTAGTGGCTTCTGTCATCTGGAAAAGGATCATTGGCAGCGGAAGAAAAATTAAAAAAATTTGCCCGATCAGTTTGGTAGGGGTGTGTGTGTGTGTGTGTGTGTGTGTGTGTGTGTGTGTGTGTGTGTGTGTGTGTTGGAAGGGGCACACAAATATCAAAATGTAACCTATAATCTTAACATACAAACAGCCTTCAGACTGCCCAAGCCTACATTCTACTTCTCAACTAGGAGTAACGTTTTCTAAATTAAATGCTTTCTGGGTCATATTTAAACCAGACCTACATTTTTAGCTTCAGCTTAAGTCTTCTCTTTGAAGCCTGTAGATACAGTCCCTCAGTGTTTTAATTGAATAATTTAAATAATATGAGAAAAAGTGCTGGTCCTCTGGATGCAAGTCAATATGGAGGCCCAAGCATTTTCTGTATTTTTGCTGATCCTGAAATCCAATACTTAAAGATAAAATGGATTTATAGATAGATCAGTTAGAATTGCTACATTGCCTCTTTGTCTGTTAGTGGAATTCAGAGAGGAGACCATCAGGGTATTTCAGTACTGTAGAGTAAATTGGGGAATTGAAAAAAAAATGAACTGGAAGAAGGCAATGGCAGAAAACTACCGAAGATGTTCTGCTATAAACACACAGAGAGATTTTTCAACTACCTATATATCTTAGCTAAATCAGCACTTGTGGCTTCATTTCAGACAAATAATTTTTATCATCTGGGGGTTAGGGTTAGGGTTAGGTAGGATGTGAGATGATATTATGGTCTTAACATTCAAATGGATTTTTTTTTCTATGTGCCAAAACCAAGCACAATTTCAGACAGACAAGAAGAAATGTTATGCCTAATTGATGCAAGTGAAAATATATAAAAGAACAGAAGTGTTAAGCAATGGATGGGGCACCACTGGGCATAGCTGAAATTGTATTTATATGGTATGGACTGTAAATACAAGGAACAGGTGAATCTGCAAGTGAAGGCCCAGCAGGACCCAAAGGAAGATCTGCTGAGCAGACTGGCTGGGGGATATTACTGGTGGGATACTTGGTGGGATACACATTAGCAGCTTGGTGGGATACACATTAGACATCGGAGAGGAGAGCTTGACCAAGGTGCTCAGGAAAGAATTTTTTTCCTGTTTCTGTTCACCTCCTTGAACTAAAACAACCGAAAACAACTGTGTGAGCCAAGGAGAGAAATAGATAAAATACTGCTTTAAAAAAAAGCTCCTTTTGGAAGTGTGAATGCACAGTTTGTTAAACTAAGGCCTCTGTACTGGAAATAGTACACAAAATAATAAACATCACTATAATTTAGAGAAGAACAGTGCTTGTTATGACTGGAGAGTTCCTGTTTCCCACCCACCAACAGAAGCACTAAATCAATCCCAAACCCTAGCTATCTGAATAGCCCAGCTCAAAGCACGCAGCAAGGATTCAGTGAACAAGTGTGTTCATCCCACCTACTGCCCATTTTAATTTCAAAGCAAGCAGAGAAGAGTTGCAAATTTATTCTGTCCCCCATCCCCCAACTTCTGAATGAATGAATCATCTCCATATAAGAGCTTCTATCCCACTGGCAATTTTGGTCACCTCTAAAATATAGGCTGTCCTCTCTTTAATTGTGAGGACTTTTTGGCTGAAGAATTTCTTTTATGAACAAAATAAATGCTCCCCACCCCCTCTAGAATCCCAAAGGGCAGTGGTCTACTTGAGAAGAGCCTTGGTGGCGCAGTAGTTAAATGCAGCACTGCAGTCTCTGCTGACTTGTTCAGCAGGTTGTCAGATCGAAT